>CANTUT010001614.1:27500-282500 GCA_947687605.1 Reutealis trisperma | reverse complement strand
TGTGTGTGTGTATGTGTGTGTGTGTGTGTATAGATATACATATACATATATATACCTATAGATATATATAGATATAGATATACATATATATAATTATGTCAATATTACGTTCATTTGTATAAGATCTAATTGTTTCAAAATCCAATTAAGTTATGATTTATTGAGTTTTCAAATTTATCAATATATTTATATTTCATTTGAGGATTTTATTAAATATATATCCTTGTTTCTAGGAGATGTTTATACTTATTTCATTTGACTTTAAAACTAGTACTTAAGATTTATTAATTTAAAATTCTATACATATGAAGAAATATTATCAAACATACCACAACAATATTTACTAATTGTGATGTGGAAACGATTAAGATTAAACTAAGGTTATTGGTCACAGGGAGTGATTACATATGAAAAACCCCTTTTTTTCACAGCCTCAATTCCTCACTTTTTTTTTGTTATTGAGATACTCTCTCAAAGTATTTGTTTTAATTCACATTAATTTCATTTTAACATGTTGATGATTTTTAACTACAAAAAATCTATCATCTAAAGAGTTTTCATAATATTAACTAATCAATATTATCTTTAGAATTATCTAATAAATATTATCTTATATTTATCAGATTTATATGTTGGATTTTATGGATAGCGTCCACCCATAATGGGAAGCCCGGCCCAATTAATATTTAGATAATTTAATTATACCATCTTCCATTTGCATTTCAGATAAAAACAATTCTGATGAGGGAGCAGCTGTGAGCCCTTAATTTTGCACCATCCAGTATGCATTTTGACTTTAGAAGCACTTAGACTCAATAAACAAACCTCCAGAAGCCAAAAACTCTCAAAATGGGAAATTGGAAAAATAAAAACATGTCTTTTTGACATTTGAGCCCTTTCAAATCATTTAGGACTGAATAGCAAATACAATGCAACTAGAATCATAAAAAATGGATGAGAAACGAGTAAGAACGAGAGAAAATGGGCGGGATAGGTGAAACAAGGCTAGTTGTTGCACAGACTTATGCAACAGCCAGAAATAGTGCGGCAGTGCCATATAGACCTTTGCGTTGCTGCAAAGACTTATGTGGTAACTCCAGTGAAAACTCCATTTTGCAATCACACATTGCAATCCTCCTCATATATATAGAGGGCATCTCCACACTTCAAATCACTAACTTTCAGAGCTTGAAAAGCATTACTTCAAGCAAACCGCTTTGCATTTTCTCCTTGCTTTGCAAAGCAAGTTGGGAGGTTTCTCCTTGATTCCTACTTAATAAGTTAAAGGCTTTCTGCTTGCTTGTTTAAGGCAAGTCTATTGCCCAAGGCTCATTGCTCTAGTTCCAGGCTAGCCGCCGCCCACCATCCGAGGCTAGCCACCATGTCATCCTAGGCTATTCGCTACTTGCCATATGAGGTGAGCCACAATGCCATCCGAGGTAGCCGCTATCCACCATCCTAAGCTAATCGCCGGCAATCATCCGAGGTAAGCTTATTTTCATTTAATTTTCTTTTGTTTAAATTTCCTTGCTTCTTTTTATTAGTTAATTAAATTGATTCATCTAGATTGCTAGCTATTCAACTCAACAGTCAATTAAGTTAATTAATTAACTCAACCCTCTTTTAATTAATCAATCAAAACATGATAAAATGGTTAGGCTAAACTAACTCCTTCGTAAGAAGGGAGAACTATGTGAGTTCTGATTCCCATTCAAAGGGATACGTAGGCATGCTTAGTTCAAGCATTGAATCTAATTAAAATTAACTAACTCTCCCTACATCACCTTCTTCACTTGCTTTTATTTTGCTTTCCTTTACTTAGTTATTAGGTTTAGTTTGGGGAATATGTGACTTCCCTAGAACCTATAAGGGCTAGAGGAGGTATCCTCTAAATTTGGGATTTCATTGTAATATTAACTTCTTTTTTATTTCAAATTCTAATTGTGTATAAACTTTGTGGATTGAATGATCATACATATTATAAAATGTTCATGCATTTTAAATTGTTCATGAAATATATTTTAAGTTACTTTTATATTACTTGACCAAACTTATTTTGTTAACTTAAACCAAAAACCTGGTCCGCGAATCATCTTTAGTTTTGAGGTTAGTGATTTTTTTCCTTCGGGTAATAATTAGAGTCAAATGGATTTTTTTCTTATATTTTTCTAAATAAAAATAAATTAAGGTGGCGACTCTGAGAAATAATTTCCAAATATATTAAAGATAAGCCCGAGGGCTTCCTCGTGAGTTCTTTCCCAAATGAGCATTTCGATTCCCTTTGACATATTGGACTGGCGTTCAGGCCAAGCTTCATACCTATAAGGGAAGTTAGACCTAAGTTTTATTAGTGTTAACCCTGTTATGGACCCAAAAAATGTTTGAAATTTTAGCATGCTTATCCATCCTAATATTTAAGCTAAACACGATACCAAACTTGAGAAAATTGACAGCTTGCTCCAAGATATTTTCATAATATTGCAAAATGTCATAAACAATAGTACATTCTCTAATTGAAGCTTTAAAAAATAGGAAATTGTCATCTATAAAAATTAAATGAAAGACACTTAGAGCACCTCTACTCACTTTACATCCATATAAGTCCCCCCGAGATTCAGCTTAACAATCAAAGCTAACAAGCCCTCAACACACAACATAAATAAATATGGAGACAAAGGGTGCCCCTGTCTAAGACCCTTCTGTGGAGTAATAGGACCCACCTTATTACCATTTATCAAAACATTATAATTAACTGTACTCACACAACAGTAAAATTCAATCTATCTATTGTGAACAAAAATCCATCTACACCATCATATGTTGTAGAAAAACCTAATCTACTCTATTATAGGCCTTACTAATATCTAATTTCAGAGTAACCTTCCCCTTTTTACCCCTAGTTTTACATTTCATAAAATGCAAAAGCTCACATGCTACCATCACATTATCACAAATATACCTTCCTGGAACAAAAGCATACTAAAACTTAGAAATAATATAGGGAAGAATACATTTCAAATGATTAGCTAAAACTTTTGCAATAATCTTATAGAAAACATTACGAAGCAAAATTGGTCTAAAGTCTTTCATAGTTTTAAGGGAATCACATTTAGGGATTAAAACACTATTAGTATCATTAAGAGAAGGTGGTAAAACATTAATAGCAAGCCAATAAGAATAGGTTCAAAAAATTTCAAGTCCCAATAAAGACCAAAAATGCTAATGGAATTTAGGATTTAGGCCATCAGGACCAGGTGTTTTGTCAGGGTGCATTTGTTTGATAGCAATGGAAAATTCATCGAAAGTAAAAGGTACAACTAAAAATAAATTATTCTCCTTTGTAACATGATTAAACACCAACACCTAAAACCCCATTACTCGAATCTCCCTTCTCAAACAGGTTCTTAAATTACCTTTTTGCAATATCTTTCAACCTAACTTCCTCACCAACCCAAACTCAATATTCATCCCCCAATCGAGAAATTTTATTCACTCTTCTTCTCAAAGAAGCAAATGCATGGAAAAAATGAGTGTTAACATCATTTAACCAAAAAAATGTTTCGCCCTTTACTTGCAAAACAACTCTTCTTGACCTAATAAATAGTTAAATTTTGTTTTCTTCTCAAATTTTTACTCTAATTAAATCAGCTCTACTCTTCAACCCAATAAGTCTTCTTTTACAGCAATTTATACCATGGACCCGAGACCACCTTGCACCATGGTCCTGAGTAAAAAATGCAGCATTTTGTATTAAAAAAAAATTAAAAAACAATGTTATAATGGATTTGAATTGTTTTCATTTTAGGAAGCTTGATTTCTTCTTTTTCTTCTTCTTTGATTTTCTTTTTCTTCTTTGATGTTCTTTTTCTTCTTCTTCTTCTTCAATTTGTTGAAGCTGTTATTAGTCTTCATATTTCTTTGATAATGTTTATTTTCTTATGAGTTCTTAAGCTGTTTGTGTGAAGATTTTTGAGTTTTTTTTTGTTTGGAGTTCGATTGCTTGGTATTTTTAGGTTTTTTTTTATTAAGAGTCACAGATATTTTTTGATAAATAGAAGAAAATTTGGATTTTGGAGTTGAAATATATGTATCAGTAGCTCAATCTATTATTGATTCATCTGGTATTTATTTAGTTGATGAGAATTTGGACAATATAGTTGAGCAAGTAACGTCAGTAGCTAATTCTACAGTTTTCAATTTGGATTCATCTCCTAGTGTAGATAAGTTGTATTTAATGTGATTTCTTCAATTTTTTTACATTGGATTTAATTTTTTTATTTGTTATTTTTAATTTATGTAGTTTTAGTTTTGTATTGATTGATTTTAAAATGTCTTTTTTGTTATTGCACTTGTTTGTTTAGTTGAAATTTTAATTTTGATTGATAAATTTATTGTTCTGATGTTTGTGAGTATAGGTTCATTAGTTATAAATTTAATATTCATTAGATGTAGTCTCGACGTTCATTTGATATATGGCAGTAATTTATAATTGTAGAAGCATATTGGTTAATTAAAATTGTAGCATAATGTTAGAATGATTTTGTGTTCATTATTATAATATTGTGTTTCAGTAGAAATATAATGGGTGTGTTTGAGATTGTTGTTTGGAGTTAAAAAAGCACTTTTAGAATTTTGTTTGATTTTATTGATTGATTTTTTTTGTAAACTGCTTTTTTAAACCTGCTTCTGGAAAAAACACCAATTTACCTGCTTCTGCTTAAAAGCTGTTTTAAAAAGCAGTTTTTAAAAAAATATAAAATTTTTTATTGAAAAGCGCTTTTGTCAAACGCAATGCCAAATAGGCTGAAAAAGGATTGATAAATTTATATGTTCATAATTTAGGAGATAGGTTCATTAGTGATAAATTTCATGTTCATTAGATATACTATTGAGGTTCAATCAATATATTACAGTAACTTATAATTGTATAAGCATATTGATTGCTTAAAATTTGTAGTATAATGCTAGAATGATTTTGTATTCATTCGTATAATGTTGTGTTTTACTTTTTGCAACTGGTAATGAAAATATTATTTGTGGTGATGATTTGTTGGGCATTTCTGTGAGATCTGTTGATGAAGCTTATGCTCTTTTTAATGATTTTACATTCAGATTAGGATTTAGTGTAAGAAGGGGTAAGTAAAGGTATAGAGCAGATAGTAAAACACTATCAATGAAAAAGTTTTAGTGCTATAAGGCTGGATTAAAAGGGAATACATCAAAAGGGAATAAGTTTTATGTAAAGTTGGATGTTTTTAGTGGTTGTAAAGCTTTTGTGCAGTTTGATATTAATAAGGATAGGGTTTGCACTATAACAAAACATGAAAAGGATCAAAATCATGTGCTATGTGTACCAAGCAAAATTCATCTCCTTCGTTTGCATAGAGAAATTACAACAAATCAACTTACTTATCTTAAGCATTTAAAAAAAAGTGGATTTTCAGTTGCTGATGGGATTAGATTGCCTAAGAATCAATATGGAGGTTCACCATTTGTTGAATTCACTGCTAGGGATGCTTATAATCATTTAGCATTAGAGAATTTGAAGAAATTATACAAGAGTGAATCTAATTCATTGATTGAAATTTTTAGAAGAAGACAATTAAATGAAAAGGACTTTTTTTATTTTTTTTATTTTGAGGTTGGTAATGATTCTAGGTTGTGTAATTTTTTTTTTTTTCTTTTTGGAGAGGTGGGCAGATGAAAGAAGATTATGAGCATTTTAAAGATTTGTTAGTTCATGATACTACTTATTAGACTAACAAATATGATAGGATTTGTGTACCATTTGTGGGTATGAATAATCATTATATGAATGCGATGTTGGGTGTGGGTTTTTGTTAAATGAGAGAATAGAGTCTTTTGTATGGCTCTTTTATGCATTTTTAAGATCAATGGATGGGAGACATTCACCAACTCTTATGATGGACCAGTCTACTGCTATGGTTGCTACAATTATTCAAGTTTTTTTTCCAAATCTCATCATAGACTTTGTATATGGCACATTGAGGAAAATTCAAAGAAGAATATAAAGTCTTTGAGAAGTCAAAAAGGATTTGTAGATATGTTCAATTATTTGTTGAAATACACTTGTATGGAAGCTAAGTTTCATTTCTATTAGACCAGGTAAGTTCAATTGTGTTATATATTTTTCTGCTTCTTTTTAGTGAACCTGATAGTGTTATGTAATGAACTTGTACCTATTATGTGATGAACCTTGATGTTATATTTGATAAATCTATATTTATGTGTTTTAATTGTTACATATTTTCTTAGATAGTTTTATACAATGGACCTGTAATTGTTGTTTAATGAACCTTTGATGTTGTTTTATGATTTGTCTACATATCATATGTTTTTATTTTAATAGTGATATATTTTTCTGCTTTTTTCAGTGAACCTGATAATTCTATACAATGAACCTGTACTTATTGTGTGATGAACCTTGATATTATATGTGATGAATTTGCATATCATGTGTTTTTTTTAGGTTGTTAAATGAATATAAATGTCACAGTAATAGTTCACTACACAAGCTTTACTGTTGCAAAAAGAAATGGTGTCCTGCTTTTAATAAGGATTATTATTCTGGTGGTATTTTGTCATTGCAAAGGAGTGAGAGCATGAATTATTTTGTGTCTAGTAGATTTTTTAAGACTACTAGGCTTTATGATTTTAATAATTATTTTATTGATACAATGTTGGAGTGGAGGAGCAAGGAAAATAGTGAAGATATGCATTGTTTGTAAGGTGAACTAGAGATGTTTTTGAAGCACGTTAAATTGCTTTCACATGCTAGGGAAATTTATACAATAGAGATTTATTTTTTGTTTAAGGAATAGTTAATGAAGGGTACTGCATGTCATTAACAATGTTTATTAAATTAGGAAAATAGGATAATTTTTCATGTTCGGCATCCATATGTGGATCTTATTCAGCGTGAGATGCATTTTGATCAGCAAAATGTTAATATTTTCTACACTTGTAAGATGTTTTCTAAAATGGGTATTGTTTACTGCCATTGTTTGTGTGTAATGAATGTGAATTATTTTGAAGTAATCCTAGACAAGTATGTAATGAGAAGATGGATGAAAGAGGTTATTGGAAGTAGAAATATTATTTTTGGTATTAGTTCATTAATTGATGGATCTAACATTGCTCCATCTATTTGGAGAATACAAATGTCAAGGAGGTTTTGGCAATTGATTTCAGCTAGTGAACTAAATAGTAAAGCTCAGCAAGTATGTGAGGAAGCTTTTAGAAATGCATAAATTAGCATTAAAAGTGAGGTTGGTCCTAATTTTGTTGATGAGTGTGATGAAGTTGTAAGAACATCAAATGAAGAGATTCAAAATCCTGCTAAGCATAGAGCAAAGGCCGAATGAGACAAAAGGAAAAAAAAAACATAATGGAGAAAAGGTGTAATCAAGCAAAAAGGTGTAGGAGGAATGCTAAAAGGGCTACATTAGAGACAAAATTTGCAGCAAAGAATTGAATTTTAATCTTTTTTTAAATATAAGTTGCTATATTTATTGTAGGAGTGACATGGTTAAAAATAACTTCTTAGAAAAGTCTTTTACAAGTTGCTGGAAATGAATATCTTACATACCTAAGTTCTGGCAGCTTTCAATTGATAGCTTTTTCATCAAACCCAAATATAAACTATAGTTCAATTGTTGGAAATGGATCTGTTGAATTTTTTAATCCCATGTGTTCTAATAGTTTGTTATAATTTTTAGATTTGATGAATCAATAGTTTAGAGTCATTAGTTATATAGGTGAGGTTCATTACGCTGTATGTATAGGTTCATTAGATGTAAATTTTAGGTTCAAGCGACATGAGATCTTGGATACCCAAGTTATGGCAGGTCTCAATTAATAGTTGTCTCCTATAAGCCGAAATAAGTAACTTTTATAATAATTTTTTTTAATATGTAGTTTTTTGTTGTGGTTTAGGCTCATTAGTTATAATATTTAGGTTCATTGCATATAAGTTTGAGGTTCAATATATTTCAAGTTCAGATTCAGTATTTTTTTTAGTATATGTGAATTTGTGGTTCATACAAAATGTACAATATTGTAGAGATAAGAAATAGATTAAATGAAAAATAGTATGTTATTATAATATTTACATTGAAATGTTAAACCAAATGTAGAATTTAAGACATACCATTTAAAACAAATGGGATCTTCTAACAATTTCTTATAATTTGTATAAAAATATCATTTAAAATAAATTTTAGAATAAAACTACTTTTTTAATATGTCTATAAGTATATTTTTTTATACTGTGTTATTGGTGTAATTGAATGTTCAATTTTAAGTT
The DNA here is from genome assembly GCA_947687605.1 of Reutealis trisperma. NCBI lineage: Eukaryota > Viridiplantae > Streptophyta > Magnoliopsida > Malpighiales > Euphorbiaceae > Reutealis > Reutealis trisperma. The sequence goes on along the minus strand of CANTUT010001614.1, from coordinate 274,174 downwards.
TAGGTTCATTAGTCATAAAGTTCAAGCTTATCTCATATAACTAAGAGGTTCATTAGTCATAAGGTTTAGGTTCATTTGATATAAGTATGAGATTCATATGTTATATATAATAAAGTTTAAAGATAGACAAAATTATAGACATTGTAAATGAAAAATAGCATATTACTATAATATTTGCAATAAAATATTAAAGAAAATCCAAAAATCAAATACAAAACAAACATTTTTAATCCATAATATGAAAACTATAATTCTATAAACCTATGCCTATGATAATAAATTCAAAGATCATGAAAACTATTAAGAACTTGAAACTATTGACAATTGTTCAAACTATTAACAACTAATAAAATCATAATCCTATGAAGCTATGCCTATGAACCTATTTATTCTTTTTGCTCTCTAGAAATTTCTTCTTTGTTTCATTCATGACAAAGTCTTTGTAATTGTTAATTCTAGATGACAAAATTGATGCATAGTACTTTGCTCTTAGAGAGTTTATGAAAAGTTTTTGCAAAAAAAAAAAAATAAAATAAAATAAAATAATAAGTAAATAATAACATTGTGAATTAAGAAATCAAGTAGAAAAAGATTTATATCTTACATCATTTTTGGTGAAGTTAGAGTTCCAATTATGTCCTTGTCCTTTGTAAGTTTCCATGTCTCATGCAATATATTCCATAATCAAGAACATTAGTTTTTGTCTTCTAAGGCATTTTGAGCAACACCTCTTTGAATTCCTTCAAGTCCACTTTTTTATGAATGTTTTTTGTTGCTAGATATTGAGTAAATGCTTCAGCCTAAAGGGTCGATAAAATGTAATATGATTAGGTTAATGTTTATGATGTATGGATTTATGTTATATATAAAGATGAAATTGAATATACAAGTACATTTGCAGAGTATATTAATGAATATGTGTAGTAGAAACAATGAATATATAAGGTATTACTTATGAACTAAAAGAAGGTTACTTACAACAAGCCTTGGAGCACCTTCATACTTCACAGTTTGTTTGATATTTTTTTGAAAGGTTCTGTTGTTGATAATTTCAATTTGAGATTTATTGAAATTGATGCAAATTAGGAAGTAATGTGCATGGCAAAGAATAACAAAGAATACCTATTTTTGGAGTTTTGATGGTAAGTAGATGAAGAAACAAAAAATTTTATTTTAAAAAAATAAATATTATAATAGCTATAAGTATTACTTACAAGGTCTATGTCACTAATGTCAATATTTTCTACCCATTTCAATTGAACATCCAAGAATGTGTTGAAATTTTCTAATTTTTGCTCAAGGCTAAGATTCTTCATATGGTCAAGTGTTGGTTCTAGTTGAAGCTAAAATAATATGCTAATTATTAATAATAATGATATATAAATTTTTAAGATCTATTTAATTTAAATAAATACTTACATATGGTCTAGTTGAGAAGAAAACCCTTTTCTTTTCACCAATAGCACGCCTCATGTTCAATATATTCATCCTCGTGCACCAAAGGTCAAGAATCACATTTACTACTAATTGATTCTCACAGAGGCTCCTCATATCTTCTCTACTAGCCTAGTAATCTTTTGCGTGGAACAAAAATTCACTAATAAAAAGTATGAATTAGTCAATAATATATAATATAATATATATTATATTTACAAGAAATAAATAATGAAGCTGTTAAAAGTTAGTTTCACTCTTTTGGTTCTTCTTCCAAGAACAAATTTTCTGAAATTATTCTCTTTTTGCAACTAACATCATTGAGCTGGACATTGTACTCACTCCAAAAGGGAGATCTTAATGACATTAGAAGTTTCTCGTACTTCCTTGTAGGCCTTTTTATGCTTTGTATATCTTCTAGTTCAGACTCAGATTCACTAATTATTCTACAATAAATATGAAGCACAATACAAAAACAAAAAAAGAAATGGTTAGAATTTCATTCATCTGAAATAGATTAATTGAATAAGTAGTGAATCTAGAAAGTATTGTTAGTGAACCTAGACATGATGGTTGATGTATCTATATAACAGAAAGTATGATTCACATATGTTGAAGCTATACTTACAAGATAATGAACCTTATAATTATATATGATGAACCTAAACTTTATGTCTAATGAGCCTAAACTATTGTTTCAAATTCATCAATAATAGCAATAACACAACTAAAAACTATATACTTAGTAAGATATTATAATTAAAATATAAGTTCAAGAATCATGATATAAGTTCATTATGTTAGAGAAACCAGTTGTAATAGAAATATGAGTTCACAAACATAGATAGCAAATGCAATAAAATACAAGTTCAGAAAATAAATTATAATTAAAATACAAATTTACGAAACATACTCATCAAATATTTTCTTATTATTTTCTTCTTCACCAACTAGTATAATTTCTGCATGTGAAATATGAGGTTCATCTTCTTTTGATTCTTAAGTATCGTCATTGTTTTTCTCAACATTGGCGTCTCAAGCTCGAATCTTAAAATTTTCTTGTTCACTTTAATCTACACTTTTATTATTGGGAGTGAGCCCCAATGAAAAACTAGGCACATCATTTTTTTTTTCTGCAGCAGTAGCAGCTTACATTGTCTTACTAAGTGCCTCTTCAAGTTTTGCCATTACGTTTAGGAAGTTTGGATCATTGAAATAGTCATCATATTTATTTATAGTAGTTGTTTTTTCATTGGCTTCCATGGGAGCTGATTCATCAGGTTGAGAGCTTAAGATGTTACTGAACATCTCTGATACAGAGTTGAATGTTTTCTTCAACAATTCACTTCTTGGATTCACTCTTCTAATTTTGGCCATTACTTCTCTAAATTCTATGACTATGCTAGCCATTTTCTTAAGAACTGCATAAACTTTTTCCACAGATTCCTATAATTATGAATTTTTTATCATGAATTTGTCATTTTTGCAAAAGATTTTAAGTAATAAAAGTTTATGAATTCTAATAGTAAGTGATGAACCTATGCATATAATTTGATGAATATTTATTTATAAATTATGAACCTAATTACTTTTAAGTATGTAAATAGAATGAAACTAAATTTACCTTGCTAACATTTTCTGATTTTGATGGTGTGAGGCCTCGCCCGAGCACCAGTCCGATACGTTAAAGAGAATCGAAATGCTCATTTAGGAAAGAACTCACGAGGAAGCCCTTGGGCTTATCTTTGATAGATTTAAAAATTGTTTCTTAGAGACGCCACTTTAATTTATTTTTATATGGAAAAATGTAAGGAAAAAACCTATTTAACTATAATTATTACCCAAAGGAAAAAAGATCACTAGCCTCGAAACTAAAGAAGATTCAGGGACTAGGTTTTTGGTTTACTTTAACAAAATAAGTTTGGCCAAGTAACATAAAAGTAACTTAAAATATATTTCATGAACAATTTAAAATGCATGAACAGTTTATAATATGCATGATTATTCAACTCATCTATTTTTATAATAAAGTAAAAACACAATTAAGGTTCAAAATAAGAGAAAGTTAACATTACAATAAAACCCTAAACTTAGGGGATATCTCCTCTAGCCCTTATGGGTTATAGGGAAGTCACACATTCCCCAAACTAAGCCTAATAATAAAGTAAAAGAAAATAAAATAAAAGAAAGTGATAGAGAGAGAAAGTTGATTAGTTTTAATTGGATTCAATGCTTGAACCAAGCATGCCTGCATATCCCTTTGAATGAGAATCATAACCCATATAGTTCTCCCTTCTTTCAAAGGGGTTAGTTTAGCCTAGCCACTTTATCATATTTTGACTAATTGATTAAAAGAGGGTTAAGTTAATTAGTTAACTTAATTGACTACTGAGTCGATTAGCTAGCAACCTAAATGAATCAATTTAATCAACTAACTAAAAGAGGCAATGATCTTTAGACAAAAGATAATTAAAGAAAAAGAAGCTTACCACAGGCGGCGGGCGGCAATTAGCCTCGGATGGCATTGCAGTTCACCTCGAATGGCGGGTGACAGCTAGCCTCTGATGGTGTGGCAGCTTGCCTTAGATGGTGTGGCGGTTAGCCTTAGATGAGGGGCAGCGGCTAGCCTTGAACTAGAGAAATAAGCCTTGGGCAATAGACTTGTCTCGAATAGGCGAGCGGAAAGCCTTTAACTAATTGAGCAGGAATCAAGGAGAAACCACCCAACTTGCTTTGCAAATCAAAGAGCAAGTGCAAAGTGACTTACTTGAAGTTAATGCTTTTTAAACCTGAAAATTGGTCATTTGAAGTGTGGAAAGGCCGTTTATATATAAAAGAAGGATTGGAGCATAGAAGACATCAAATTCTAATGTGGGATTGTAAAAAATAGGGTTTTTGCTAAAGTTGCCACAAAAAACTTTGCAGCGCTATAGAGCTCTCTGCGGTAATGCCACATAGGCCTTTGTGATTCTGCGGAGGCCTCTACGGTAATGCCGCAGGCCCATTTTTGCCTATTCTTCCTCATTTCTCATCCGTTTTTCACAATTTCAGTTGCATTGTACTCGTTACTCAGTCCCGAATGATTTAAAAAGATTTAAATGTCAAAAAGAAATGTTTTGATTTTCCTATTTTGAGAGTTTTTGACTTTTGAAGGTTTGTTTATCGAGTATAAGTGCTTCTACGGTTCAAACACATATTGAAAGGTGCAAAATTAAGAGTTCACAACTGCCCCCTAATCAAAATTGTCTTTGTTAGAAAGACAATTTTGATGACAATGAACCTAGAGATGAGAGATGGTGAAAGGAACCAAATTAATGTATAGGTCGGAGTTTAGATATTTGGGTGAGAGGTGTGGTTGAATTTTAAGGAAGATGCCCTCGGTATATTTGGTAGATCTATTGGCTAGTAGCATTTGATAATTGTCCTTTCTGGTAGGAGTTAAAAGTAATGTTCCTGTCTGGTAAAAATGATAATCTTACCTAGTAGGAAAGAAAAGGACCCTGTCTGATAGGAATTGACAATTAGTGATCCTGTTTGGTAGGAAAGAAGGCGACAATCCTGTCTAGCAGGAAAGAAGGTAACCTTGTCTGGTAGGAATTGATAAAATGGTAATCCTATTTGGTAAAAATGATAATCTTGTCAGGTAGGAATTATGGTCCTGTTTGGTAGGAAAGAAGGCGACGTTGTCTGATAAGAATTGATGAAGTGATGATCCTGTTGGGTGTGAATGATGATCCTATCTGGTAGGAAAGAAGATGACCCTATCTAGTAGGAATCGATAAAGTGGTGATCCTGTCTAGTAGGAATGATGAGATGACCATCCCATCTGGAAGGAATGGTAAGGATAACTGTCCTGTCTAGTAGGAACAGTAAAAGTAATTATCGTTTCTGGTGGGAATGAGAAGTGGTGATCCTATATGGTAGGATTAAAAAGATGACCATCCTATCTGGTAGGAATGGTAAGGATAACTATCCTATCTGTTAGGAATAGAAAAAGTAATGGTCCTTTTTGGTAGAAATAAGAAGTGATGATCCTGTCTGGTAGAATAAAAAAGATGACCTTCTTGTCTAGTAGGAATGATAAGAATAACTATCCTGTCTAGTAAGAATGGTTAAAGTAATGGTCCTTTCTAGTAGGAATAAAAAGTGATAATCCTGTCTGGTCAGATAAAAAAGATGACCTTCCTGTATAGTAGGAATGGTAAGAATAATCGTCCTGTCTAGTAGGAATAGTAAATGTAGTGATCTTAAGATTGAGATTGATTTTTGAAAATGAATTGATCCAGATTAATCAGGTTAATGATCTATCTTACTTTAAGAGTTTGATGATTCATCTTGATTCATGAGCCTATTTAATGCAAAAATGCTAGATAATTACGCAATGATCAGATACTTTGAACCTGTGAAGGGTTAGTTTGATATGAAAGTGTTGATCTTTGGAAGAAAGATGCCCCCATTTCAAAAAGGTGAATATTTGAAAGGGAGGTGTCCTCACTTTAGAATGATAAAGGAAAGTGGTTTCGTCATTTGGTTTTTGGTTGATTGGCTAGCTCAAAGATGAAAATAGGCATATCAGGTATGAAGCTAGTTGGTCAATGGCTATCAATTCGACCTAAGAAGAAGTCATTCTGGGAGGTCAAGCAAGTGTGGTCTTAGAAAAGATCAAGCTAGTTAGTTTGAAAGACATAGATAGGTCTGACTTTGGAGAAGATTTAGTTTGAGGTTGGATTGGAGAGCTTGACTAAGAGGCTCAAGTATTTGGAGATGAGTAGGTTGGAAGGTTTGAGGAATGTCAACTTGTGAGGTTTGTCTTGATGGAAGGCTCAATTACATCTGGTACTTTGACTCAGTTAGGTTACAACCTTGGAGAGTTTATTTGGAAGGCTCGGTCAAGTTTTGCCTTAGGCTCAGTTAGGTTATGGCATTTGGGGAGTTCATTTGGAAGACTCGGTCAAGTTCTACTTTAGGCTTGGTTAGGTCTGACTTAGAGGAAAGGTTAGGTTAAGAAATTAGTTGGGAAGACTTGGTTAGGTGTGACCTTGGAGGAGATTATGGTCCTTATAAAAGAAGGCTTTTTAGGAGTGGGCTTTATGGTGAAGGTTTTTGGTTTGGGTTTCATGGTGAAGATTTTGATTTTGGCTTTATGATAAAGGCTTCTTAGTTTGGGCTTTATTGTGAAGATTTTTTGATTTGGGCTTTAAGGTGAAGACTCTTAGGGAAAGGGCTTCATAGTGAAGGCTTTATGGTTTGGGTTTCATGGTGAAGGCTTGAAGGCTTTTGGTCAAAAGGCTTTATCAACTTGCGCTTTTCTATAAGGGTGCTTTAGACCTTTTTAGAAGATGGTTGGCTTTATCTCATATATGGTACTATAGGTTTTGGCCATACAGACATCGCAAACTAATGGATAAGGGTTTACCCTTTAACATGGTTGCATCAGATTTTTTTGCCCATCATACGGTTGGCAGGCCTTAACTCAATTAGACTTTATGGGTGATGTAATTTGCTAAGAAGGCTTGGTCTTTTCAAGGATGATGAGATTTTGCCAATGAGACATGGAATGGGTTTTGACTAGTTCAGGCCCTTCATAAGTTTTGGAAGACATTATTTGATTTTGATTTTGCTAAAGAAAGCTAATTTTAAGGATAATGACTCTTAAAAGACTTAGGATCTTTGGTTTTACCCATAGGCTTGGCCTTTGGAAGATGATAAGACTTTGCCAAAGAAAGGATGGTATGAGGCTTGAGCTTGAAAGGATGGGATGGTGCATTTTAAAGTTGGGGAATGGTTCAAAGGTGGGTTGGAAATTCTGAAAAGGATCAGGGAAGTTGTATAATTTTGCTATTTGTAGCATGATTCATAGAAAAGAACAAGCCAAGTTAATCTTGCCATTTTAAGACTGAAGAGACATTTAGGGTGACATTTTATTAGCTTGAATGTAGATGACATATTGGCTAAAAGGAAGTTGCCTAAGGAGTGGCAGAAGGACTGATGAGAAGAGACAACTTGGGGATATGCTCCCAATGAGAGATATGAACATGATAGACTAGCAATGTGAGAGATTGTGCTTAAGCTCTTTTGAGCTAAGCGATGAGACAGATTAATAAAAGATGATGATGACCTAGAAGCATATACCCTCATAAGGGCATATAAGACACTATCACTTTAGAGAATAAGCCTTTAGTAAGGAAGGATGACTTTGAAGACATGAGATGAGAAGGATTAATTGAAGATGATTCGACAACATTAGATATGAAGGAAGATGACTAGGATGAGCTCTCTCTCTCTCTCTCTCTCTCTCTCTCTCTCTTTTAGCTCTAGGTTTTGCCTAGTTGTCTTTTTAGTTTTTTACTTAGAGAACTTGGAATAATGAAAATTTGGAGAAGACATTCCACCATGATTTGCTACTTTTCTTCACTTTAAAGGGTTCTAAACTTTGAATTTTGGATTTTGATGAACTTGTTGCCCCTTGCTGAGGTGTATCATTTGATTTTGTGCTTCAATTATTTGATGAGAGATCTATTTCTTGACCTTCTTCGGTTAGGTGCTAGCAAAGATATTATTGATTGCACCTCAATTCCAACATGTGCTAGTTGTGGCAGATTTAATTGACTATTCATTTCTCTCTTTCTCTTTCTCTTTTTCTTTTTTTTTTTCCTTTCTTTTTCTCTTTTTTTTTTCTTTTTTTTTTTCCCTTTTTTTTTTCAAAGCTCATCCATGTTTAAAATAAGAAAGACAAGTGCATAAATAAAAAAATGTGGATGTTTTATTACAAGATAATAAAAGGAGTCTGATATGATTGATAAAAAGAAAATAAAATGACAGACTCAGACTCAAATTTAAACTTAGACTTTAAGATTTAGACTCAGACTTAAAACTTAGACTTGGATTTCAATATCAGATAGGTCAGATTAGCTAAACTTGAACTCTTCCATGTCATGTTACTTAGGGGTGAGGTAAGGTAGGGTTGAATTAGGTTTGGGTTCTTCATCACTGTTCGAGTTGGTGATGAGTAATTCAGGTTGAAATGATGCACTTTAGATGCAATCTTCAACCTTTGATGCAGTTGCAACCAAGGCTTTAAGGTGGGTAGGTATTGAGTTAATAAGTGGTCTTGGTAGTTCGGAAGTAGGTTTTTGACAAGGATGTCCACTTGTTCTTGCTCTGTTGGTCTGGTTACCATTTGAGCAACTTTAGCCCTCCACCTTATAAGAAACATAGAGAAGGACTCCTTTGGAAGCTACTTGGTAGTTTCCAAGTTATGCATAGTGGCATCCATTTCACCATTATAATGATACTGCTTAACAAAAACACGACAGATATCATCCCACATCTTTTTTTAACTCTTGTCTAGTGAAAGGAACCATCTCCTAGTAGCATCAGTTAGTGATTATTGGAACAATTGAGCAAGGAGCTCATCGCTAACTCCTAAAAGTTTCATTGCTCCCACATATATCTTTAGATGAGTCATAGGGTAAGTAGTTCCATCAAATATTTCTAGTTTAAGCATTTTGAATTTAGGAGGAGGCTTAGCATCAAGGAATAAGGTTAAACTGTCCACATCAATTAGATCATTGTGATGTTTTAAGGATTTGATGGTTCTTTCCATGGCTTCAAGTTTCTCTATGAGCAATTTGGTGTCTAGATAAGAGAAAACTTCCCTACCTTGATTTAGATATAAGTTGGTTTGGCTCGAATTTGGGTTAGGATTGGTCTGGTTCAAGATAAGGTTTGGGTTAGGATGGTTAAGGTTGGCCTGGTTAACCATAGCTCAAACTTCCTCAATGATGAATTGCCTTTGTTCCTCAAATTAGGCTTGTTAAGCAACTAGGATAACTTGGAAATGCTCTTCTTACTTTTTAAGAAGTCTAGTCATAAATGAAGTAAGTGAAGCCATATCAAGTGGGTTGGCTATTGTACCTTCAAATCAAAGCAACAAGGTAAGTGATGGATATGGAATAGAAAAGGTGATGAAGGCATAGACACACAGATCCTAAGAGAAAAGGCTTCCCTATTGTGTCACAAGCCAACCATTTTTTGGGCTTACGGTACGATGGGATAAAGATTTTAGGTAGGATCAAAGGAATTAGGTTTAAAGTAATATGTTAGGCCACAATTATTAGGCTTAAGGGTAATATACTAGTTTTAAAAGTAATGGGCCAGGGGTGTTGGGCTTAAAGGTAATGGGTTCGATTTTGAACTAGTGGTAAGATCAAGGTATAGAGAACTTAAGGTGTCTAGAATTTTTTTTTTTTTTTTTAAGGATAAGGATAGGGGTTGTATGTTAGGCTTACAGTCAAGTAACAGGGTTTTTAGGGTTAGATATGGGTTTTAGGGTTATGGGTTTACGGCTTAAGGTCCAAAAGTTAAAGGTGGTTTAGGTTTACATTTGAGGTGTGAGGTTCAAGCATTTAGTATTTAGGGCAAGGCTAGGGCAAGGTGTTTGAGGTATGTGGTTAGGGTGATGGTGTTTAGGATAAAGGCTTAGGTGATGTTTTAAAGGTGTGTGGCTAGAGTGAGATGTTTAAGATTGAAGGTTAGGGTGATAGTTTTAGGCTTGTGGCTAGGGTGAGGTGTTTAGGATTGAAGGTCAGGGTGACAGTTTTAGGCTTATGGGGGGCTTGGGATAGAAGTGAGCGTGTTTAAGGTTTAGGGGTGAAGGTGTTTGGATAGAGGTGAGAGTGTCTAGGATTTTGGGTTTAGGGCTAGAGTAAAGGGATAATGGTGTTTAGGTTAAAGGTTTAGGGTGATGGTCTAAGGGCTATTGGATAAGTGATAGGGTATAGGTGAGAGGAAGGTATTTGAATGGAGGTAAGAATGTTTGACCCTTCTTCGATTCAAGGTTCGACCTATACTTGAGATGAATGCATGTTTTGTTATACAATATGAATGCATGATATGCATGAGGAAAACATTTCATCATAATGCAACGACACAAGGTTTTAATTATGGTACATATAACCTAAGGCCAGGATCTAAGTTCATTACATGAAAAGGCAAAGGTGGCTAAGTTTGGGTACCCATCACATTAGAATAGCAATATACCTAACCACATGTGAGTCAAGGAGCCTTGTGTGGGTCCAATAGTATGTGCATACTTGTTACACCTTTAAAAGGATCAAAGGATTCGTCATGGGTGGATGATTTCACAATCGACAAATAGACCAAAAGAGGGTTACCCACTCAATGCTACTCACTATCAATTATTTTCCTAAAACTAGGTTGAATGGCAAAGAGCCTATGCAAGTGATGCATGCAAAGTCACAATCATATTAAAAGGCTAAACTCTTTTTAAACCAATTAGTAGTCCACTTATTTTTCCTTTTATTAAAAGAAAGTTAGTCCCCAATAGAGTTGCTAGCTGTGAGGCCTCGCCCGAGCACCAGTCCAATATGCTAAAAGGAATCAAAATACTCATTTAGGAAAGAACTCATGAGGAAGCCCTTGGGCTTATTTTTGATAGATTTGAAAATTGTTTCTTAGAGTTGCCATCTTAATTTATTTTTATTTGGGAAAATATAAGGAAAAAACCCATTTGACTCCAATTATTACCCAAAAGAAAAAAGATCACTAGCCTCAAAACCAAAGAGGATTTGGGGACTAGATTTTCGGTTTAATTTAACGAAATAAGTTTGGCCAAGTAATATAAAAGTAATTTAAAATATGTTTCATGAACATTTTAAAATGCATGAATAGATTATAATATGCATGATCATTCAACTCATTTATTTCAACAATAAAGTAACAATATAATTAAGGTTTGAAATAAGAGAAAGTTAACATAAAATCTTAAACTTAGGGGATTCCTCCTCTAACCCTTATAGGTTTTAAGGAAGTCATACATTTTCTAAACTAAGCCTAATAGTAAAGTAAAAGAGCAAGTGAAGAAAGTGATAGAGGGAGAAAGTTTATTAGTTTTAATTGGATTCGATGCTTGAACTAAGTAAGCCTGCATATCCCTTTGAGTGAAAATTATAACCCATGTAGTTCTTTCTTCTTTCGAAGGGGTTAGTTTAGCCTAGCCACTTTATCATGTTTTAACTAATTGATTAAAAGAGGATTGAGTTAATTAATTAACTTAATTGACTACTAAGTTGATTAGCTAGCAACTTAAATGAATCAATTTAATCAGCTAACTAAAAGAGGCAATGATCTTGAGACAAAAGATAATTAAAGAAAAAGAAGCTTACCACAGATGGCGGACGGCGGCTGGCTCAGGATGGCAGGCAATGGCTAGCCTTAGATGGCAAGTGGCATTTAGCCTCAGATGGCGTTGTGGCTTGCCTTGGATGGCGAGCGGTGGATAGCCTCAGACGGCATGTGACGGCTAGCCTCGGATGGTTGGCGGCAGCTACCTTTGGATGGCGTGGTAGCTCATTTCCGATAGTGGGCACAGCTAGCCTTAGATTGGAGAAACGAGCCTTGGGCAATCGACTTGTCTCGAATAGGCAGGCAGAAAGCCTTTAACTAATTGAGTAGGAATCAAAGAGAAACTCTCAAACTTGCTCTGCAAAGCAAAGAGCAAATGCAAAGTGGTTTGCTTGAAGTTAATACTTTTCAAGCTCTAAAAGTTGGTCATTTGAAGTGTGGAGAGGCCCTCTATATATAGAAGAAGGATTGGAGCATAGAAGACATCAAATTTCAATATAGGATTGCAAAATATAGAGTTTTCATTGGAGTTGCAGCAGAAGACTTTGCGACATCGTAGAGCTCTCTGCTGCAATGCCATACACTGTAGAGGCCTCTACAGTAATGTTGTAGGCCTGTTTTCTCATGTTTTTGATTATTTCTCATCCATTTTTCATGATTCTAGTTGCGTTGTACTTGTTCCTCAGTTTTGAATGATTTGGAAGGTTCAAATGTCAAAAAAAAAAAAAGTTTTGATTTTTCTATTTTTAGAGTTTTTTACTTCTGAAGGTTTGTTTACCGAGCCTAAGTGCTTCTAAGGTTCAAACACATACTGGAAGGTGCAAAATTAAGGGTTCACAGATGGTTCACCTTTCTCTTTTGTAACATCATCATTTTTGTGCTGCTTCTATTCTTTTTCTTTTTCTTCTTGTATGACTATTAGGTCTTTCAAAAGTTCTACCACTCTTCTTTTTCCTAGACCTCCTACTTTCAGTTATTCTTTGACTTTATCTCTAACTTGTTAAGTAGTCCAGCTAGATATTATTGAAAATTGTCTTTTAATTAATCTCCTTGCTTTGAACTCTAGTCGATCGAGGTAACAGAGCTAGTTGTTGATAAATAAAAAAACAAAATAGATAATTTAGTATTGATTTATAATCATGAATCTAGCATGAAAGATAATGAATTTGGATGTAATATATGCTAAACTTGAATTTTATATCTAATAAACCTTATAGTTATATATGAAGAACGTAAATTTTAAATATAATGAACCTGATAATTATATGTGAAATATTAAATAATAAAAATTTTAAATATGAGAAATGAATGAAACTAAATTATAAAATAATTAAATCATGAATCTCGCAGTAAAAGATAATGAATCTGCATGTGATATATCATGAATCTAAATATTATATCTAATGAACATGATAGTTATATGTGATGAATCTAAACTTTAAATCTAATAAACTTCATAATTATATGTGAATTATTCAGTAATGAACATTTTAAATAAATGGAATAAATGAGATTAAATTATAGAATAATTACCAATGGGAAAGTAGTAGAACCAGTAAAGAAACCTTTTAGTTTTTCTTTCTATTCTTGTACTAATTATGCTAGATTTGTCAATGTATATTGTAGTTTGATTTTCTACTTTAGTGTCCTTTGATTATACATGAAACTATAAAGATCATGAAATCTCTCTTAAATTCATCAGAATGGTCCCCTCTTTTAACAATTTGATTTGCCATTCTACTGTTATTGGACTGCCAACAGTTATGCCCTATCTTTCTCTCCATTGTGCCAATAGGTTCATGTATTCTTTGTTTTTTTATTTTTTATTTTTTTTTTGTTTCTTTATCCTCAATTACATCATTTTGTCCTTTTGGAAGCCTTCAAGTGCAGTGCACATCCTCCTCAGTTAATTTCATCTCTTCTTTTTCTAACATGATGGCACATCTATAGTAGTCAAAGTTGTCAATCAAGTGCTTGCATAAATGGGAATGGCATTCAGACAGTTTCATGTTGAGGAGGGGTCCAAATCCTATGTCCTTAACTGCTTCTTATTGTTCAGGTGACAGTTCACCAATCATGGTGAACAATGTTGTTAGTGACATTCTTGTAGGTATGAGATTTTTTTATTGGTACGAGATTTTTTTGTTGGTACTTTTTCTTTCTTTTTTTTTTTTTTTACTTGCTAAATTGGTACTTCTTCACCATTATCAAAATTAGCTTCGCCCTGGATCTCAGAATCAAAATTTTGTTTTACTTGATGAATTGATTCTTTAGAATGAGTTTCTTATTGAATGTGTTGTTGATGAACTGATTCATTAGAATCAGACTCATTAGAATTAGACTCAATAGACTCATGAGCAGCTACTTTTGTTTTTTTATTGCAGTGCTCAAAGGAACATCTCATTGTTCTTCTTCATCGTTGTCTTTCTTTGGTCTCTTTTTTGTTTTATGTGCGACCATTTTTTCTCATTTTTTTGCAAAATTATAATGGAAATAGAAAGAATAATTATTAAAGTAATGGATATGTAAATGTTAAGTAACAATCATATTGTTTGTACATGGAAAAATTGCAAGTTCATTAGATATTATATATATATTCATTAGATATATCATTGAGATTCATAAGATTTAGTTAAAAGTGTAATATAAATTTAAAAAAATAATGTATTCACTAATATGTTTAGTATATAAATATAAGTTCATCAGTTATGAATCCCAGGTTCATTATATGTAAAGCCTAGGTTCATTAAGATTTTTTCTATTTAGGTTGTTGATAAAGGGATTTAATTAATTTTGTTTAATTGAAAACAAACGGAAACTTAATTGATTTTGAATGATTTTAGAAGAAATAGATTTTTTGATACCCTAGCACAAAAAATTAATCATTGTATTATTGAATCAAAAACGAAAATAATAATTTTCTATATTTTGATGATATTGTTACTCTAAAATGATGGAAAATCTAAGATTTAACACAGAAATCATAAAAAAAAAAAAAAAGAGTAATATTGTAGAAAACTTATTGATAATGAAGTGGAGCTCTGATAATGTGATTGATTACTGAGTTTCTTTGTAAAATATGATGAAATTAATAACAAGTAGTTGATATAGTTTAATAGTGGACGGTTTTTAGAGGTGAGATATTGGAAGTTTTTGGAGAATCAGAAAGTTGGAAGTTTCGGGTTTGAGGAAAATGAGTATGGAGCATGAAGAAAAAGATAAATGGATTTTTTTGAATATTAAGTTTTAATTAAAAATTAAAAAAAATGGAAAAAGGATAGCTCTTGTTTTAATGAAACAATGAATTTTAGATCCAGATCCATGGTGCAAGTTGGACCTAAGCTTAAGATATAAGAACTCTTCTTTTACTATTTGAAATTTTTTTTAAGAAATCTAGCCATAAAACCACGTCCCCATGTATAACTTTAAAGTATATGTACACACTTTTATCATATAATTTTATCATAATTTACTTTATAAATAATATATTTAGCTTAATAGTATTATCAAATTATTTTCCCCCTTATGTGATAAATGCAAACATACTGCACTATAGTTAACAGATAAAAAAAATTAAAAATATAATAATAATTTAATATAATTTTATGACCGCTTAAACAAGTGATATCATATTGTTATGTCCGATTGTCTAGGGCTACATGAATAGTAATTATCACTAACACAAATTTACAAAATTCTTACGAATTAAAATTTTATATTTCCTAACTGGATAAAAATTTTATTATTTTGTAATATATCAACTAACTAATTTTATATGAAATAATAGCTTCTTAATCAATATTCTGATAACCGTTATTAGGAAAACTCTCATCATGAATTAGCCAATAAAGTATTTTATTAGCCAGTTGTATCTCCCTTGGAAAAGTCATATGAAAGTTGTATCTCTTAATGGTACAAGGAAAATAAAAATAAAATCATGTGAAAAAAGAATACAGAAGGAAAGCAATCCATAAGCTAAAAAATACAGAAGCAGGCCCAATCAAATTCAAATTGGACAGCAATTCAAAAACTGAAAAAATAAAAAAAAGGAAAGAATGAATGGAAATTTCAGCTCCAACTGAAGTTTAAATTATACAGAGTTACAGTAATATACAAATAGATACAGATAGTACAACCAACACAAAATATACAAATAGACATCAGATTATATAGGGATAATCTTATGTGGTGAAATGCTACAACATTACTGGATTAATTTCAGCATCCAGCATCTCTTCGTCCTCGATTTCAAACTCTCCTTCCAGAAGCCATTGTTCAAGTTCATCTACCTCATCGTAGTCATGCAAGTATAAACTATCCGAGTTATCCCACTGATCAATCCCCAGCTCCTCAGCATGGCTTGCCACATGCAAAAATGGTCTATTCCTAGCCAAGGCATCTACAATGTCCCTATTTATACTTCCCGTCACTCCCAACCATCTCAACCTCGGAAAGTAGGGTTTCTTCAACCAACGGAAAGCGAGTGGTGTAATTCCACCACAGTTGTAAATATCCAACAATCGCAAGCTACTCCCATGCTCTCTGTCCTCGTCAACCTGCATCGAGGCCAATGCCATAACAGAAATATCACCTACGAGTGGACATTGTCTCATTCGAAGTGCTGAAATTGGCACTCGACTTTTTGCAAGTGAGAGAACTCCATTATCAGAGAGGTAAGGAAGATTTGATACATCCAATTCCTGCAATTCTAGTTTATAAGAGCCTTCAAATAGTGCAGAGATGCATTTATCTGTAAGTCTCTTGCAACCTCTCACAGACAGTGAAACTAACGAACTTATGACTCTCCCTCTTAAGTACGATAGCCCAGAATCACTTATATCAGAGCCATCCATGAGTAAACTCTTTAATTCTGGAAGAAAGCTGATGGCTCTGAGAGCTTCATCCCCAAGACTTTTGCAATCTCTGAAGTCAAGAACTTTAAGGTGTATGTTTGATACCAAATTTTTAATTGCATGGTTAGTTAAAAGATTACACCATCTCAAGCTAACATGAGTCAAACAAAGTGATGTTGCAGACATATCATGAAAAACCAAATCAGTTAAATGGATCCCACGAGACACCTTAAGCCTGTATAAACTGGAGCATGAGTGCAAGATTGTTTTGAATCCTGTATCTGTAACCTGACAAAAGCCACCAAGACATATACTTTCCATGTTTGCACACTTGTCAGCCATTAAGAGGACCCCAAGATCATTAACTCGTCTAAAATATGTAATGATGAACTCCTGGCTTCGAAATAATGAGAGGTGTTTCAGTTTCCCATACTGATTAATCTGTTGAAGGCCAGAGTTGGTGAGATCAAATGCGAGTCTTGGTTCTATGAGGGGTGTGTCTCGAAGATCCAAATGTGTTAAAGACACGAGACCTTTTGATACTGTGCCAACCATAGTGTCAGTAATATAGTCTACTGAAAGGCTTAATTTCTGAATGCCAGGCAAAATGGATGGTCGACTATGAGTTGGTGATTGATGAGGTCCTACACTTGGGCTGAGCAGTTCAGTTACCATTACTGAAGAAACATAACCAATCTCAAGGGAAGTGAGTTTTTCAGAAGCTAAAGCCCAAACTCGAGCAAAATTATGGCGCAGAAATAATGAGACATCAAACATCAAGGTCAATGCCTACCATAAGACAAGAAAACATATTAGAGAGCAAGCATTAAATGATTCTAAAATTGTCCTGCTTAAATTGTAAGATCCGAAACATAAAAGTATCAAGAAAAAAGATATATCCCATAAACGAGCCATTTAAATGCAAGGTAAAATCTGGAACAAAGTCAAGAAATAGTTAAAGCCACTAAAGAAATAGTTAAAGCCAATAAAGAAACTGACCAGGTCAGTTCTCTTAAAAATTAAATTTATCCAGGCACATGAACAATGATGTATGTCATATTCATCCTCTATCCTGCTAAGTATGTCACACTCATCATCTATCCCCCCTAAGGATGAGCATGAGCCTACTATACTAACAAAACATCCTCTTAAACTTAATCAAATATATAAGCAAATCTGCATAAAATTTAATAGATACACATGTATTCAAAAAAATTTGGTTCGCTAAATGCTATTTCATTAAACAAAATTTGCCCTTTTAGATAATTTTCTAAACAAATAACATACAATTCAATTTTGTCATATATAGTCTTTCATCTACTAATTTCTCAGATCGGTGGAGACTAGCAATATAGAGTTTTCCTGCTAACTGGATTGCAATTCATACTCCAAAAGCATCTTAATAAAATTCTTAAACATTTACTGCCACTTTTACCTGCAACTTGTACTTAATATAATTCTCTAACAGCTACCCTTTAATTCCATATCAAAGCCCATCCTAAGAATGACATTACCCATTAGGAATAAATTATATAGGTGTGCATATATTTTGTTTTGTAAAATTCTACCAAAAATTATGCAGCATCTCCTATTAAAATGAATCCCCATGTCAGAAACAACACTTCTCTATACAGGCTACACCTATGATGCTCAGACTCTTCAAAAAAGAAGAGGTACCCGTGTCGATAAGATATGACAAGGGTACATGTATGGGATCCTTCCCCAATCCTTCAGTTGAAAAGTGGATAGGCAACTTCAATATTAAGCTTAAGAATAAGAAGGCATAAACACAAATGGGAAGATGAAGCGCACATACAGTACCTATTCACTCATTCAAAACATTAATAGGAATAAACTGGCAACAAGTAGGGCTGATGATCTTGTGTTTGTGCATTGCAATCTTTGCTTCTTGTCACATATGGCAGAGGAGTGTAATGAGGGACCAACAAAATATTGGGATTTAGGTGTGTTCACTTTCTACTTCTTATTATTAGTAATTTATTTTGTTGATGTGATATTAATTATAGTAATAACAGAATTTTTGCATTTAATTTACAGGTGCAGATCAAGTTATTTTGAAAAAGACTGATGCCATTGAGTTTAGAGAATTATCTCTTAATAACCCACAATTAGAGACTATGACTTGTGATGGTCACAAACAATAATGTAACAAACATGGGCTGATTTGAGGGATTTTGCAACTTGTTAAGAACTATTTTGCTTATTGCTAGTTTGTTTAGGTTATGTGATATCATTTCATCGTTTATCTTAGCAGTTTGGTCTTTTAAGCTTGTAGTTTGAAATATTTTATCTTGAACTAAAGTGAAATAAAGTAGTGCAATTTTATTTTACTTAGCAATTTAAATGTTAAAATTGGATTAGCCTTTTAAATTAACTTAAAAGTATTATATATGAAATATTTACATTTTTTATATGTATATGTATAGACGTATCCCCGTATCCATATTCTATATTTTGGATTCATTTTAGCCGAATCCATGTATCCTAAATTTTAGAGAGTGAGAGGTAGGACTCCTGGATATGTACCCATATTTGGAGTCCAAGTAACACAGAGCTACATACAACAAGCACTCACCAGCCGGCCCAGCCCAGGCCCACAAATCTCAGAATCCCATCCACCATTTTCAATTCATAGTCATATTGCTTAAAGCATAATATATCAAAAACTCACAATTTTACATCTTACATTTATGTTCTATTAATATATCTATTCCAATAAAAAAGACCTGCCATCCCATGTTAAAATTTCAATTTAAGATCTTTTTTGACATTTCTATCATAATCATTGCTGAGAAAAACACTATCTGGAATACTAAGGCAACCAAAAATTGGAGACATTTGATATGCTATAGTTTCAAATCACTTTCTGCAATAGCATTTTCAAAGCCACAACACTAAAAAAGCACTAAAACAGTTTCTTAGCACTAAAACAGTTTCTTAAACTTACTCTTTATTAACCACATTTGCAGTTAAACCTTGTAATTTTGTGCAACCACTGAGTAACTCCTCTAAATCAGATACATGAATAGCCCATCCTCTCTGTCATAATCTTTATTAACCACATTTGATAATCATAGCCCGCACTAAAACAGTTTCATAATCATAGCCCGTCCTCTCTATCAACCACATTTCTATCATAATCTTTATTAACCACATTTGATATGCTATAGTTTCAAATCACTTTCTGCAATAGCATTTTCAAAGCCACAACACTAAAAAAGCACTAAAACAGTTTCTTAAACTTACTCTTTATTAACCACATTTGCAATTAAACCTTACTTGTAATTTTGTGCAACCACTGAGTAACTCCTCTAAATCAGATACATGAATAGCCCGTCCTCTCTTTTCAGCAACCGAACCCAAGTATAGATATCTGAAGGAAAATTAGGCATATAAAGCCACTAGTAAAAGAAACATAATCAATGCTCAATAATCATACTACATATTTCTCAGCTATAAATAAGAATTTACCTTAGATCGGAGCATTTTCCTCCAATCTCAGAAAGCAATTTTCCACTAAAATCCGCACAATTATGCAGGCAAAGCTCGTGCAATGAAGGCCGAACCAAAAGATTGATGGCAGAATCATCTAGACGACCACAATCTACCTTCAAACTGCTAAGGTAAGGATTGGGAGGTAACAGAGGCCCCAATAAATTAATTGGTAGCGCAATATCCTGCTTGATTGATCAATTAGAAACAATTAATTGGTCAATTTTACAATTGCAAGCAAAATCTTCTTAGGATTCAAACGGAAGACAAAAGTTCTTTAGTAACTTACGAAAAGGTGGAAATTAGGGATGAAAGTGAGGATTTGGGAAGCGCAGGTCCTGAAGGTCTGGCAAGTGGCAGCGACCGAGGAGATAGAAGCTATGTCCAGCTTCGTCAATACAGTAGCCAGTAGAGCAGCAGGCAACTGATCCAGGCTTTCTTCTTCATCTTCCTCTTCTTCTTCTTCGCTTCCTCCCCGGTTCGCCATTTTTTCTGTGGATGGCTCGGACCCGGCCTGGCAACAAAATTTAGATGACAGAAATGAGTTTTGGTTCAATTTCGTTATAATGTCTTCAGACTTGAGCCATGTTTGGTTTAGCGGTATTATTATTGTGTTCCGTAAATTTTTTTTTTTCTTTTGCCAAAGTGTGTTCCGTAGATTTATAGCTAATTGCTGTTGTCTATACGTAAGGGTAAATTTTTTTTTTTTTTTTTTAAATGTAATAACATATTATATAATTTATTTTATTTATAAAATTAATAAAATATAATAAATAATCTATATGTGAATTCGGTAAAGTGTAATAAATTGTTCTTTATATAAATACAAACTGTTAAACAACCCTAGCACTAACAATATAAATCCTTTTATATGATACACACTTTTTTAATATATATACAACATCAGAAAACTTCGTAGATTGATTTGATGAATTAAGTTTAACAATTTGATGAATTCTTAATACCATATTTCGGATTTTTTTTATTGATTCCTCTTCTATTTCTATTTGTATTTGATTGGACAATCTTGCAGAACTCAAGGATCCAGATTATACATATTGTTATTTATCTTGATTTGTTATATATCTATAGAGAGAGAGAGAGAGAGAGATTTTTTGTCTAACATAAAGCATTGATTATTGATTTTTTTAATCAGTCTATTTCTTCCTTCTCGCTAGGACAAAGAATCCCATACAAGGGACAAGTCTATTGATTTTGAAGGAACCCATGTCTTTGTTATAATAATTTAACTACTTTCCGCTTTTGATCATTATTGCCTCTTATTCATGTAACACCCCACGTTTTTTATTATTGGAAAGGCTCTTGAACGAATGTTATTATTAAGATGAAATTTTAAGAATTTCAGACACTATTACGAATGTTGAATACCTGTTATGAGTATGGCATGCATCTTGTACGTGAAGTAAGTTTGCAAGTTAAATTGTAGGTTGCTACTGATGAGGATGATGATGAAGAGATAGTTCGAAAGTTTCTGTTAGCCTTTTATGCAAGTTTTGAGGAAAGGAAATGAAAATGAGAGACTCTCTATTTAAATGAAATGTCTGATACCAAGAATGAAGTCAATGACGAAGTGGGACTTTAATAAGTAAGTATGAGGGATGAAAACTAGATGTTCTATGACGATGGACTTGAATATAAGAAGAAGAGAAGTGTTACAAAGTAAGGTATTACAAAGTGAAAGGTTGCAAGGAAAAGATTACAAAATGAAGGAGAAGCTTTGATAGTAAGACAAGGTTCAATTACGAGGATAAACTTCACAATGAGTAGAAGCTAAGGATTACGAGGAAGAAGATGAGAAGCGAGAGGCTGCGATGACAAGGTGAAGTGAGCAAGTGGCTCAATACAAACGAAGCGAATAGAGAACTTGACACAAGTGAAGCAAGCATATGGTTTTGGTAAAGATGAAGCGAGCTGAGAAAGTCAAGCTGAGAAACTCAATAGGACGAGGATGAAGCAAACTGAGAAGCTTAGTGCATGTGAGATGAGTTGAGGTATTCAACAATGAGGATGTGGATGCTTATGGATTGATGAAGCGAACTATAAGACTTGATTGCAAGGCTAAGGATGCTTGTATAGGCTTACGAGGAGAGATAATAGGCTCTGTATTGTATATTGATAGATAGTATATAAATGAGGTTAAGCTATTATTTAAGAATGTGTGTATTAATGTTTCAGTTGCTTAGTGTTTGCCTGGCTTATGTTGTAAGGTATCTATATATAAATGGCAGAAAATAAATGATTGAAAATACAATCCACCTACTAGTGAATAGCTTTGCAAAAATTGTAAAGCCCAAGTAAAAAGCTATCTACAAATGAATAGTTTATCTACCATTATCACAAATATTTTCTTCATCTTTTCTCTTCTATATAAAGACCAATTGATCATTCCAGAATGCAATATCTCCCTTTTCTTTTTCTTTTCAAACTTGAAATTTTCATCTTCTTTCCTAATTTCCATATCTAAATATAATTTTTTCATTCTTTCTTTTGCCAAAGGAACTACATGGATAGTAATCCAGGATCCAAGTAAGTTCTTTCATTCAACTGCCTTTCATAGAAGAGCTCTAGGTAGATCTAAAGAATAGATTGATGAGTTGTGAGTTTAAGGATGCTTGATGCTAAATTTGGTGATGATTAGGAAAGAGGCTATAGTAAGCGAGATAAGCTATGAAATGTATTATTTATGTATGATAACCTAGTATGATTCATTATGCTTGACTTTTCATTGTTTCTTTCTTTCTTAAGAACATTATTATTGTTTCTTTGTTAATGAGTTTGGCCTTGAAGCATTATACTATTGTTAAATATTTTATTATTCATGAAAGTCTATTTGGGCTGAAAATCATAATTTATAATAAATAATAACACCATTGGGATGATTGATATGTATATATGTGTATACAATTAATGTTCCTTCATGAAATCACTGTATCAACATATATTTCATAGTTTATTGAATTGACAACTTGCCATATCGTTTATAGATTTCAGGTGTAGATTATAAGAGAATAGAAGCTGAGTTGTTAGAACTTCTTGGTCATCCTTCTTCATTAAGGAGTTCAAAATGTATAAGTTTAATTTAAGATAGTAAATTTTGTAAAAGTCATAGCTGTTGAATCTCCATTATTGATGTTTCATAAAATGAAAAAATTGTATATAGAATGATTCAATTGAAAATGAAATGAAAAGATTTTGTAATCTTCAACGGCGAATGTATGTATGCTTATTATAGTAATTATATGGATCTTAAGTTATATTTGATTCATGAAATAGTCAAAAAATATAATAGCTATTGCATATGGAATAGTTATTTTAAATTTTGATTTAAATTTTAGACAAGAATACTAATTCTATAGAATAACAATTTCACAATTTTCATAAAATACATATTCCATAAAAAATTAAAGAATTGGTATTTTTTAGGCTATAAAATAGAGTATTTTCATTTTTTATCCTTAAAAAATATTAGCAAGCTCAAATTCACTACTATTGTTTTTTTTTTTTTATTTTCAGAATTTCATTTTTATTTTTTATTTTTTAAATTTTAAGTCAAATAAAAATTTTATTTATTATGCATTTAAATTATTTTTTAAATAAAATTTGGTAAAATTATATTTAATTTATTATTAATAGTAAAATTAATTTATAAGGATATTATTGTCATTTATATATATAGAATAACTATTCTTTACTATGAATCAAATTATGAAATTTAATTAATTATTTTATTCTTACTTTATTTTATTTTTTAATAATAATTATTTTATTTTTTATACATTATATTCCGTGAATCAAACATAATATTACGTGTATTCATGATAGTATTAAGTTCTATGGATCTTTGATAATTTTAAAACTATTTATGTCTTTGGACAATCCCAATTTTATACTTATTTTGCTTTAGATATAAAGGTGATGGCAGTATAATAAGCATTCAAAACCCAATGATTTGACGGGTTAATTAATAGAATTGGCGTGCGAACTTTCAATTTTCTACTTTAATCTAATTTGCTGAATTATTCTGTAATTATACTAAGTATATCTAACAATAAAATGAAAATAGCCATAAAATCTTATTGTTGTATTTTAGATTGTCTTACGAGTGTGCAAACAGTCGATTCGGTTTACGACTAAATCGAACCAAAAAACTAAAAAATTAAATCTATATTTTATAAAAACCAACTAAACTTTATATAAAATCAAACTGAATTAAAAAAATTCGGTTTAATTTGGTTTGGTTAATCGGTTTGAACATTTTATATATATATATATATATATATATATATATATATATATATATATATATATATATATATAAAACATTTACATAAATATTATTAAATTTTGGTTGGTTCGGTTCAAACCGAAATTTTTTAGTAAAAACCAAACAAAACCCAAATTTAATTTAGTTTATTATTTTAAAAACTGAATTGAACTGAAATCCTCAAAAATCGAATCAAATTGAACCAAATCAATTAGTTTGATTCAAATTTTCAATTTCAATTCGGTTTTACTCACCCTAGTTGTCCAAATTCAATGTTAATTCGTATGTCTATCATGAATGAAGTTTACTTTGTATATAAAAAAAAAAAAAAAAAAAACAAATTATGTCAATATAAAAGATTATATATTATTATTTTTTACTTTGTATTGTAGAATAAGAGTTCTTTGGAAACCAACTTTATATATATTAATTATCCAATAAAACTTGGGCAAAACTCAACTAAAATTTATCTAACAAAATCTTATGGTATTACAAGAAACTTGCGATATACTTAATTTATATTTACAAATGAAATCTCCTTTGATTTTATCCGAATTTATGGGGTTATATTTGATAGAATCATCAATTTCGTTCCTTTACTTTCAACCTCAATCAAGGACAGAACTACTCATTAGGTGGGAGGCCATTGTCTTCCCTGAAAAGAACTTATGATCAATGCTCAATCTTTGAAGATGGACTTAGATAATTTGAGTTTAGGTGTATTCTTGGACTGGAGTGAAGATGATGATGAACCCATAAAAGAGAGAATCAACGTTAGAGGGGCCATGCCTCAGCCTGGCAATGCCACTCCAATGCTTAAATCAGTTTCAAGCTTATGGAGTAAAAGGTCTAGAGGAAGAAGATGACTTCTTGAAGACTAGAGAATTTTGAGTACAAGAAGGAGGTTAGAAGTGGTAGAGTAAGCTAACCTATGCATGGCGGTGGTCTTTCCCTTTTATATCTAGTGATCGCTTTATTTGGAGTAGGTGAAGATGATGTGTCAAAGGGACATGCTTTTATCCTGGCATATGGACATGTCTAAGTCATCATTGCATGATAACTCACATGTGGTGAATAGGAGCTACCTTTGTACTGATAGGAAGTGGCAAGTGACCAAATGTCAAATGAGATAGCAAACCTTTTTAGGGTCAATTATCTCTTCGTCGAGAGAAAAAGATAGGGAGCAGCGATTGAAGAGCCTGTTCGGAGGCTTGAGCTATCATAAGGGATCAAAGAGATCAAGTGGAACAGGCTTGGTCAAAAAGTTCTCTATCAGATCTTCCATTGAAGGTGGTACAATTGTCTATTTTAGATGGGACACTTGTCCTTCCATAAGATACACGTGGTTAAGGATTAAAAAGACTTATATGAACCTCTTAGAAGTCTGCATTTGGATTGTAACATGGCCTAAATCTTAGGAGCTTAATCTTTGCCTTCATTAGTGACCCTCTTTTTTCAGCAAGGGAGGACTCTTCAAGACCTTGTTGAAACATACTTTGTCAAATAGACCTCTTCAAATAACTTAAGCTTGCCCACTTCATCAGCATATTTAAATAATTTATTAGAGAGGTTAGGATGAAAAGAACCTATACCACTTTGCATTAAAAGAGGCTTCATTTAATGTAAGTGCATAATGACTACCATCTCGAACATGTTGTTGAATTTGGACTATTCTTAATGTTTTGTGTTTGACATTAATGCTCATTATTGGGGAACCTATGCAAGCACTATTCTAGGTCTCTTTAAATTTTAAAATTTTTAATGATGAGAATAGTTATTGAGATTGATTACTTAAGAGTTTTGCTATTTAAACCCATCTTCTTCTTTATTTTAAATTCTTCTGTCATTTTGAAACCAAAAGCTTCTCTTGCAGCTTTTATGATTCCTCCCATTTTCGTGCCCTCAAGCTTATAACTTTCTTTTTATTCTTCTTCAACCTTTACTTTCTCACTTTAAAAATGGCAGCTACTAAGACTGATTTCTAGACTATCATGCTCCAAGCATGGTATGATGTCATGTCTATTGCTTAAGAAAGTGACTTTGCTGCATTTGAGAAGAATTTGAAGTGTTTAGATCAAGAATTTAACAATCCCAAGGAAAATGAAAGACTGTTCTTGGATCTGTTGAAGGACACCATAGGTCTAGTGGAACTATTAGGACAATGCCTATTATGCTTTCTTCCTTTGCTAAATGGAGTTTGGCTTAAGGTGGCCTGCCACTCTATTGCTGGTGGAGGGTTTCAATTACTTTAGGGTGAACTCGATGACACTTCACACAAACACCATCAGAGAGATGGACTACTTTAAGGTTATTTGCATGGCCTTAAAGATTCAACCCATAATGAAGATGTTTCAAGTGTTCTTTAAGGTGGGCAAATCCACTGATGGTTGTATCTTCATCACTTCCTGTCATCTAAAGAGGAGACTATTGAAAGGGAAGGACAGTAAAGTGGTGGATTGGTAGAACAAGTTTGCTTAGATAATGCAAACAACTCCTAACCAGGTAGGTTTCAAATTTCCTGAGTATTTGATGATTTCTCTAGGCTCCTTTATAAAGTGGCCAAAGGACCTAAGTGTCAAGGAACAAATCGGCATCAAGACTCTGGTCTAGGGTCAAGCCACTTATGACATCAATAAGTTGGAGTATGCTTCTAAGCTATCAAAGTGCATATGTATCTTTGCTTTATTTCGCTTCTTTATACTCTTATTCATTTCTCTTTATTTGATTTATTCATGTTCCAGCTGAACACCCAGTGTGGCTGCCTCTGATCGATGAGGCCATTAGAAGGCTGAAGCTGAAAAGGATGCTGGGCAAGTAAGCTAGGCCAAAAACTGCATTGACTACTATTGCTAACTTAAAGAAATAAGTAGTGAAGCTAGCAATGCCAAAAAAACCTACTAAGGCTATGAAGCCAACTTAGGCTAAGAAGCTAGGGAAGCTTGTGTAGCCTGACAGCTAACTCGTACCAAAAAGAGGGCCCATAAGAAAATAATTGCTAAGGCTATGATGCAAAGAAGACAAGGATCTTCCCATCCTTAGTAGATTATTCTAATGATGAGGATGAGGAGGTCCTTAGGCAGTCTACTAAGGAGGCTAAAGAGGCTGAGGAGAGAGCCAAGAAGGCTAAAGAGGATGAAGTGGCTCTCCTTACTTTGGTGTTGCAGAAGTCCGTTGAGGAGGCTAGAGTAATGCCTATAGAAACTAAGGCTAGAGTCCATGAGGTGATACAAACTCTAAACGACCTACTTTAAAACCCAATATCTTTATGCTTGGAAGTGACTCCTTAGAAAGCCAAATCAAATTTGAACAAGAAAAATACCTCAACCCAATGATGAACCTGTGTCAAAGAACCTTGGTATGTTGTGAATAAAACAAAGTGATTAACTTTGGAAGTTCGAAATATTGATTCAAGCAAGAACCAAAAATGGAGAAATTTCTCACAAAACTAAATTTTGAATTATCAAGTTTGTTCTATTCCTATATTAGCTAAGTATTTATATCATCTTAGCTAGGTTACAAACCATAAATTCTTACTAAACAAAATTCGGGTGTGGGCTTAATTTAAACAAAACTAAAAAGCCTAAAATAACTAATTAAAATACTTAAAATAGAACAAGGATAGATATGGGCTTATTTAACAAAATTAGCCCAATTACAAAGTGAATTTTGAATTGAATTTGATTGACCCATTCGAAATCCATCCTTGAAGCTTAAATCTTCATGTTTTGTCTTCTGGCACTTGAATCAAATTAATCAAATCTGAATTTGAATCTTGAATTCCTAATTTGATATTTGACTTCTCTTTGCAATTTTTAATTATGGATAGATTTTTCCACAAGCCTTGCATCAAGCCTTGAATTGCATCTTTGAACTTCTTTGTCCTTACTCTTGTAATTGGCCCATTTGGCAAAGTCATTGGATCCTTGCTATTAGCTACGTGGATTGCATCATAAGGGGTTAAATGCCATGAATAAGACCTTTAATGCTTTTGAAGAGGA
The DNA here is from genome assembly GCA_947687605.1 of Reutealis trisperma. NCBI lineage: Eukaryota > Viridiplantae > Streptophyta > Magnoliopsida > Malpighiales > Euphorbiaceae > Reutealis > Reutealis trisperma. The sequence goes on along the minus strand of CANTUT010001614.1, from coordinate 245,945 downwards.
AACTGCCATGAAAGAGAAAGTAGATGAGGGAGATGGGCATAGGAGTGACAACAGAGCACCCTTCTAGAACAAGAGAGGGGGTTCCTTTAGCAGTTAACTCTCCTACTATCAATATCCTAGTGGAAGAAATTTTTGTAGATGTAATAGTGGATGGGAAGCCTACTATTATTGCAACAATGAAGGTCCAAGAGCCCACTACTTCTAGAGCTCTCCTATAAATTCCAACCAACAATACTACTACAATTGAGATAGCGGGTATGTTTTTACTAACTTGTCTTCTTGAACATCATCCTTTTCACTGTTTTGGAAGTGTTTTTAATTAGCCCTTTTTTTTTTCATTTTCTTAAGAGCTATAGAGACTAAGGTGTCTACTTTAATGGAGGTAATGACTTTAGAGGAAATCCTACAACTTCCCCTTTAATAGGCTTCCAAGAGATGGACTTCAATGAATACTTAATGATATTAGGGGCTTTATTTGTCCCTTCATTTGCTGTGCCGGTTAAAGAAGTTCCTATAAAAAAGGAGACTGCTGAAGAGGAGCCTTCTTCGAAGAGGTAGAGAACTAAAGAGGTAGCTCTTCGACTATAAGTCCTATACCGAAAGATCTCCTTGGGGAGATTTCTGATGAAGAACCTTAGATCCATCCTATGTTACCCCCTTTTGCTCACTTAGGGCCACCAGTAATGCTGAGAACAGGTGGACCTAAGCAGCTTGGGTGAAGAGATTATACATAAATTCAAGAGGCCATTATCTGAGATGAAAGGGATCTACACTACAGGGCCAAAATACTATAAGGAAGTGGTGAAGAATTCTGAGCTTCGTTCTTGTCACATCCTAACTTCAGAGATATAATGGTCCTAGAACATTGGGAGGCATAAGGTCACCCACGTCCATATAACCCACTTATACTTATAAAAATACTACCTAGGATCGTACCAAAAACCTCTTACATTAACTTAAACAAAGCTTTTTTTTTTTTTTTTTTGAAAACCTTAAGTTGCGGAAGCATAATGAAAATATACTTTAAACATAATCCATAAGGAAATAATATTTAGAATCCAATTAAAATCTCGAAGGATAACATTTCAAAATAAACATCCAAAAATAAATATTCCCAGAGCGTCTAAGGATAACTCTTCATAAAATATTAAACTAATTTTCTTGGACAAGGAATTCCCCAAGCAAAGTAGGATGCTTGAGCCATTACCTTGCCTCCTCATAATGCTCACCTAGAACCACACAAAGAAAAAGGGTGAGATAGATGATCTCAATGAGTAAATAATAGAGATTATACAATAACACATATCCCTTAGAAAGAGCTCATAGCTCATAACTTATAGTTCATTATTCATAGTTTGCAATTTAGAAAGGTTCACAGAAATCACACTTATAACACATAGAGTGAAGGCTATTGCTCTATCACTTAAACACATAGAGGAGAGGTGGCCTTATACCAAATTCCAACTCCTATCACATAGAAGGCGTGAAGTTGATCAGGCCCCACGGCTAGAACCGCCCCTTTAGCTAAGGTGGATACACAACCCCTATCTATTGGGTTAAGACCATGTGCACAGGTTCCGATGATTACTCGCATCAGCACGGGGACTTCTGCATAAAGGGTTTAAGCTACCATAGTTAGAGCTAATGGTAATCACATATGTCAATAACATTTAAGGCAATAATTACATATTTCACAATGGCAATGTTAGTTTAACTTATTGAACGAAAGATACAAGAACAATGTAGTTCCAGAAAGAATTATAAGTTAGAGTAATAATCACAAGAATTTATCATTGGATAACAAAAGTGGTTTTTGGACAAATTGAGCTTTGGCAACCCAAGCTTTACAAAGAAATCACTTAATCAAATTTTCAGGATAGAAAGAACTTGGGTTTCAAAGATCACAAAGGCTCATTTAACAAGATATCATGTGTTTGTAACATATCATAATGCTACTCACACTTATAGCATGAACACAACATTTACTCACCTTAGGGTTTCTTTGCTCCTAGTATGCCCCTTTGCACTTCTAAGCTCCTCAAACTCTAATATAATATTTAATTTAATACTTAGTATTTATTTACTGATGATGCTCCTATCCCATAACTACCCCATGCAATATAGCATTCACATACACTTAGAGTTGCACGTATAAGTGTACTCATCATTTGCACATAACATATTGATTTTAAAAGTCTTACACACTTAGCCCCGATAGGCTCACATGAAAACACATTACAATTATGTCTATACCTTTTTAAGGTCATCATAATATCATTATCTTTAATATTAATTCACCTTACAATCAACTTACTTAACACTTCCATACATGTTAACTAATCACTTAACCTTCCAAGTGTCATACTTAACTTTTATGATCCATTCATTCAATAATCTCTTTATCAATTCAAGTCCATTAATCCATTATTCAGTCTTCATAAAATCCATTTTCATATTTCCCAATCACATTCACACTCTAATCACAATATAAGGTTAAGATACCTTAAGTATACCTTAAGTATACCAAAGTGTCTCTAGGCTTGTCTAGTGTCATTCCTTCAACCAACATGTAATTTTATCATTCATTATACATACATACATGCCAATAATCATCAAAATACTTTGCATGAATATTATAGATATTGGGATAAAAATGTTAATGTAGGCCTATTGCATCTTTAAAAGGAAAACTAAATTTTTATTTCTTTTCGCACTTTCTGTCTATTTCAGTAATATGTGAAAACATGGTTTGAACTAAGATTTTTCATGTAAACACAACAAAAATCATTTTGGAATATTAATCTACATGAATCAGCCACATATGGTATTTCTCATACATGAAAATTAAATTTTTGGGTTATAGGGTACAAAACCATGAGTTTTCTTATTTTTGGTATTTTCCAGTCATTACAGAAATATGTAAACAAGTGGTTTAAACCATTATTTTTCATTCAATCATAGTAAATATTAGTTTAGAACACATTCATGCATGATTCGGCAGCCATAGATAATTTTATACAAAAAAATTCCAAGTTTTAAGACTTAGGTGAAAATCATGAGTTTTCGCGCTTTCCGTTTATTACAACAATATGCAAACACATGACTTAAACCATTATTTTTCATCTAAACAAAAAAAATATCATATTATAATTCTTCCTCACACAAATTGGCAGCTACATGTTAATTTAATAATAGAATTTCCAACTTCTAAGTTCTAGCACAAAAACCTTGAATTCTTTTATTTTTTGAAACTTTTTGGTCATTACAGAAATATACAGAAATGTAATCTAATCCAATATTATTCATCAAAACATATAAAAAATCAGTTTAGAAATCATTCATGCAGTAATCACCCCCCTTGATATGGTTTATGCATAAAAATTTCAATTTTGAATTACAGGATTCACCTTTGGAGAAATCACGTAGAGAGGTTGGTGCTTTCGGAAGGAAAATTGATTTTTCTCTCAAGAAATCACCTAGCCCGAATTTTATCAGTAAAAATCAGTAAATATTCAGTTCAAAATAATTTTCTCATAATTTATTTCATAGAAATCAGTTAAGAAAGAAAAACTTACAAATTTGGGCGAGAAATTACAAAATTGAAAGGAATTTTGTGAATTTTGGTTGAGAGATTATTTTTGAGAGAATTTTTCTGTAAAAATACTGAAGAATAATAGAATGGTAGCTGTCTAACAAGGGCTGGCTGAAATTTTGCTTATATATTAGGATTTTGGGTGAAATTTCCAAGTTTACTTTTAATGAGCTAGGTTAGGAGTGTTTTGGTGTGGTGGACTTTTGGGTATTTGGGCTTTTTATTTAATTTAGGGGCTGATTATGGCTAATTAAAAATACAATATTTTTCTTATCATTTTCATTAAAATTTCCCCAAAAACATTTATTTAAAAATACTCATAAAATTGTTTTATGCTTAAAAATCGTCTTTTTACATGAAAAGTCATTTTACAAAAAATAAATTATTTCATGCTAATGCATTTTATTCAAATCATTTATTTCACAATAATAATTTATATTAGGCATATTAAAATTAATTTAACATGTCTCAAACTCATAAATCACGTCACACATGAATTTTCATAAAATCAAATATTTTGTCACAATAACTCTAAATTCAAGCAATTTGTTATAAAAACTCCTAGGGTAGATGTGGCTTGTTATAGTTCCACTTCGCCTCTACTTAGAAAATCACTCTTTAATAGTACATCTATAGGCATATATTAGGACCTTGCTAAATCAAAGTGGATGAAGAAGGTTGATGGTTTGGCAAGGTTTGCGAATGATTTAGCAATGGCCTTGCATCTGTTTCCCCTAGAAACTCTCTACTAGGAAACTGCTTCAATGAAAAGCCTTCAAATATTATTATGTAAGTATTTCTCTACTAGTCAAACACCTTTATTATTTAGGTTTAGGAGTCTAAAGCTTAACTTTTTTGTTTGAAGAGTCTGAGGACCAATATGGTCTTGCAAGAACATGGAGCCACTTTGGATGAGTACTATGTCGAAGCCCGTAATGCTACATTATCATATGGAGAAATAATTTTCTAGCAGCAAAGAGATATAAATCATCTTGTCAAGAAAATCAGGCGGCTTGACAAAGCTAAGGGTGGTTCCTTAAAGCTTTAGGGGCTTCACATTGAGAATGAAGGGTTGCGAACAAAAAATGTTTCCTTAAAGGAGAGCAACATATATTGGTGGGGACATCTTCAAGGGACTAAGGAGATGATGGAGAAGACTAATGTAGACCTGAGGGCTTAGATTGCTTCTCTAAAAGAGACTGTGTCTTCTAAAGATAAGAAAACTGAAGACATCCAATCTTCTCTTTGGTCATCAGAGAGGACTATTGACAGCTTGAAGGATGAAGTAACTTGGATGAAAGATGACTTAAAGCATATGGAGTCCCCTTGGGTTGAGTTGAAGGAAGCCAAGGATCAGTGGTAGGCTAAGAAGATTGAGTTAGAGGTAGCTCTTCGATCTATGGCTCTGGTGCAACATCAAGCTAAAGAAGAAAAGCTTGCTCGTAAGATGGCCATCCATAATTTTGTTAAGTCTGAGAAGTTTAAGTAGATTGTAGGCATCTCTAGTTTTGAGCAGCCATACATTACTACAACTAAGTTATTGACAATGCAACTAAATTTTTCTTGGGATCCTAGCTAAAGTATAGAAGTGAAAGGTTGGTGTTGCTCCTTCTACTTTTGATGAGTCTAAATTCATAGTGGAGTTGCCTTTTTATTTTACCATTAGGACCTCTTCATCTACTCTAGCTGATCCTCCTACTCTAATAGTTTCTCAACAAACCTCTTGGGAGGACCCCACCAGTAGGAAGACTTCTGAAGAAGTCGTTGAGATGTGAACTCCTAAAGATTAGGCCATTTTTATTTATTTTGTTGTATATTATACATTCTTCTTTTCTTTTCTTTCTTTCTTGGCTGAATCATTCTTTTATACACTTCAATATATATGTATACAAAAACTTTTTATGAATAAAAGATGTAAATTTTTCTTAACTATTTCTCTATCTTCTTTTTATTTTGAACTTGAATGATTGCCCTCATACTTTAACCAGATAGTAAAACCATTAAATGATTATACTCCTGCCAGCTTATTCGAACAATAGACTAGTAACTATTAAGTAAATTTTAATTGAATTGAATAGCAAATTGTGCGTACTCATCTTCGTATACTTATTGAATATTGTCTAAAGTAATAATTATATAAATTAATAATCATCAGAGAACTATTCTTCCCCCTCTATCAAATAGGAGAATTATTATATTAAAGCATGAGTTATCTTATTAGCATAAAGCTTAAGACTTTTTTTAATACTTAGGGACTATTTTTAGACTTATTCTGTTCACTTAGGACTTTAATGCCTTTTTGTTGAAGGGCTTCGACTTGCTCTCTCTAAGACTTTGGTGCCTTCACTTTAAAGGGCTTTTGCCTATCTGCTTAGGGCTTTAAGTGCCTTTTTTGTGGAAGAGCTTTAGCCTATCACTATGTAGGGCTTAGGATGTCTAACCACATAGGACTTAAGTGCCTTTTCTGTGGAAGGGCTTTAGCTTGTCACTATGTAAGGCTTAGGATGCCTAACCAATGTAGGACTTAATTGCCTCCTCTATGGAAGGGCTTTTGCTTGTTGAAGTAGGGCTTTTAGGAGTCTTTGCTCTAAAGAAGACTCCAATTTACACTTCATCTCATTGAAGCTTGTTCAACATTCTTATCATAGAAATAATAATTTGTTAAAGAAATTCATCAGTTTTATTGATTTGCTTTATTGATAGTACATCTTGAGGTGTTAAATGTTCCAAGTATAGGGAACTTCTTTACCTTCTAATGTTACAACCCTATAGGTGGCAAGTTTGATCACTTTTCTATACTTTGAAGGGACCTTCCTAGTTTGGGTTGAGCTTGCTAATTCCTTTTTTTCTCCTTATTGTTTTGAGGTAGCGTATGACTAGATCTCTTTCAGCAAACACCCTGTGTTGTACTTTCTTATTAAAGTAATTAGCTACCTTGTGTTTACAAGCTACTAACCAGATGCTTGCTTTATCTCTAAGTTATTGTAAAATATCTTAGTTAATTCTTCAGTCTTCATCATTTTGCTCTTTTCCACAAAAGTTGATTCTTTCACTTAGCATACCTATAACCATAGGGATAACAGCTTTAATTCCATAAGTCAAATTGAAAGAGGTTTCACATGTGGGTTCTCTTAGGGTGGTTTGATAGGTCCATAGGACATGGTATAGTTTATCAGCCCACTTTCTACTGTAGCCATCCAATTTCTCTTAAAGCCTTATAGGATGGTTCTATTTTTACTTAGCCATTTGATTATGGATGAAAGACTGAGGAGAAGTGTTATTTGATATTGAGACCAACACAAAAGGATATCACTTGGGTGCTATCGAATTATTGCCATTATCATTAATGATCTTATATAAGATTTTGAATTTGCAGAGGATATTTCTCCATAGAAAGCTAATAATCTTTTCAGCAAAGGTGGTAGCCAGTGGCTTAGCTTAAATCCACTTGATAAAATACTCTACTACTATAAGGAGGAATTTTCTTTATTCTGATCCTATGGAAAAGGAGCCCATTATATCAATGCCTTACTTTTTAAAGGGCCAAGGGCTAGAGATAAGCCTCTGATTGGCAGCAGGGATACACTTGCCACTTCCATACTTCTAGGTTACACTGACTTTATAGCATCTTCTTTCATTCTAGGTTAAAAATATTCTTGGCGAATAACTTTAGCTCCTAATGCCTTTCTCCCAATATACATTTTACAAGAGCCTTCATGAATCTCTTTAAGGACATATTATGCTTTACTTAGTTTTAAACATCTTAGGCATGGTAAAGAATATGCCCTTTTGTAGAGAACCCCATTGTGTAGAAAGAAATGAGAGCTTCGGTGCTTTACATTCTTCGCTTCTTTTTGATCTTCAAGTAGCTCACGTTTCTCTAAATATAATTTAGTAGGATCTATCCAGCAAGGATCTTTGTCAATCTGCATTATCTCTTCAAATTTTCAATACTTGGGAAGTCAACAAACCTATAAAGACTCTTTTAGGCACAATGCTAGGATGAGTGGCTGCCAATCTACTTAAGCTATCTGCCTAACAATTGCCTATTCGGGAAATTTTGCAAAATTATACATCAACTCCTTGTTCTTGTATCTTTTATACAATGGCTTTTATTTTTCCCAAATATTTGATCATGTTATCTTCTTTGGCTTCAAACTCTCCCCTAATATGCCTTATTACTAGTTAGGAATCATTCTATACTCGAAGAGCTTTTAGCCGAAGATAATCTACCAATCATAATCCCTGTATTATCGCTTCGTGTTCATTAACATTATTTATAATGGCAAAGTCTAGCTTTAAGGCATATTCTAGCATAATACCATCTTTTTTCTTCAACATTATGCCTATTCCACTACCTTTATTACCATTTGCCCCAACAACAGAGAGCTCCTAAGTGGAACTGAAATTTTGAACATAAGTGGTCTTTGTCTTCGCTGCTAGTTCTTCTCATCTTTCATTGGTCACTTCTGACTCCTTTCTTCAGCTCTATGCCTATTCAATTGCCTTTATTACCACTTTCCCCTTTAACATAGAGCTCCCAAGCGGAGCTAAAATTTTGAACTGGAATGGTCTTTGTCTTCACTGCTACTTCTTTTTCCCCTTTGTTGGTCACTTCTGACTCTTTCTGCTCTTGGCCAAATGAGCATTCTAAAATAAAATTAGCTAAAACTTGACCCTTGATGGCTATTTATGGCTTGTATTGAAGTCCATACTTTTATAGTTCGATCGACCAGCTTAACATTCTGCTTGATAATTCTAGCTTATGGAAGAACTTTTGAAGAGGTTGATCGATAACAACTATTCCTTGATGTGCTTGCAAATAGACCTTGTAAGCTTCATTAAAGGAATGAAGTTCAATTTGACCTTATGAAGAACCTTATTGAAGTAATAGATATGCTTCTAAATAGATCTCTCTTCTCTTATCAACATAGAACTGATGGCTTGATTTGAAGTAGACAAATGTGAACCCTCATTTCAATATCTCTGAAATTAATTCTGAACTCACCAATACTGACTAAGATATTTTTTGACGTAATCAGACGTCTTTTCCTATCTTGATCGGACCTTTTGTACCAGACAGTATTTTTCTCAAACTGGCTGAATTCTCTACCAAACTGATTGCCTAAATATTCTAAAATTAATTATGAACCTATTGACACTAACTGATTAATTTTCTGAGCTATAGAATTCCCAAAAACTGATCCAAAAGTCAAAAAATTTGGCTGAACAAAAAAGCAAAAATTCAGTTGATGCACTTATCAAGGCGCCGACGGCGCCAGCTCTAGCCTGGGAAGTGTTGTCACCCCCGCCAGGGGCGTGCCGCCCAAATGGCAGATGGTGTCGCCAGCTCCCTAGTGGCATGGGCCCCATAGCCCCTACCTGCATTTTCTAAAATGCCCCTCCAACCTATTTTTTTAGACCTTTTTAACCCTACCCCTCATGGTCATTTCACATTTTCACTACCTAAACTACCCTCATCCCCATTTTCCTATAAATAGGCTCTTCCACTTCTCATTTACACACACCCAAGGTTGATATTAATAGCTATCTATCAACCTTCTTTCTTCTTCTCCCTCCATTCACTCTCCAATTAATTAATTAATCATTTTAATTAATTAATTTTCTCACCCAAACCAAGTTAATTAATCCTTTTAATTACTAAAAAAAATTCTTTTTTAATCACTTACAAGTTAATTAATTAATTAATCTTTTTAACTAATTAATTACTCTTTTTTTAATTAAATAAAAAATTCCTTTTTCAACTCATCCACTATTTTAATTAATTAATTAATCATTTTAATTAATTAATTTACTCATCCATCATTTTCTTTAATCATTAATCAACTCATTTGTCCAGTCCGATAAAACAAAACTTTAGTCAGGTAAAACACTTTTTCCATCTCATCCATCAAAATCCAAGGTATTTTCATCAAACTTGTTCTCCAAACCAAAAATCATTTTGATCAATTTGTAAACCCCTCCACTTAATCATGGAATGAACTACATGGGTTTTGATCCCTATTCAAACGGGGTACGTAGGCATGTTTGGAATTTAAATCTAAATCTCAAATCTAATTTTTTTCAAATTAAGCTTATTTTCCTTACTTTTCTTAAATTAATTATATTTTTACGATATTTGTAAGGGAATATGTGGTCTTCCTAGCATCCCATAAAGGCTAGAGAAGGCATCCCCTTTTTCTATCAATATGGTTATCTAATTAAGGAGTGATCATGTGGTTCCCCTAAATCTTTAAAGATTAGAGGGAACACTCTCCTTTATTTGTAAATGTTTATTGCTTCGTTAATCTTTGTGCATCCATCTTATGCCATATTCATGCATTTTATTTGCAATTATTAATTTCATTCATGAAATCAATTTTTCAAGTCAAATTAAACTTAGAAGCCAAATTTAGATTATTTAAAACCAAAAACCTAGTCACCGAACTCAACCTGGTTTGAAGGTTAGTGATTTTTTATCCTTGGGTAAATTAATTAAAAAACTAATGAATTGGAATCAATTTGGGTTTTTTCCTTAATATTTTCCCAACTAAATAAAATTAAGGTGACGACTCCTAAAACTCATTTTCAAAATCAATCAATATGAACCCGAGGGTTTTATTGAGAGTCTAAATCCGAATGAGTATCCCGTTCCCTTTACCGAACTGGGCCGGTGCTCAGGCGAGGCCTCACAATAGATAGATAAGTACCTCTTTGCCAATAAGTGGTCTGCTGAGTATCTATTCTAAGCTGAGGAAGGACTTAAGCTATTCAAAAGCTTTATGGCATTCCTTTGTTCATTCAAAGGAGTAAGTTTTTCTTAACTTCTTGAAAAATGGCATGTGTTTTTCAACCAATTTGGACATAGTGGCATGTATTATTTGGCCTGTCACCTTTGTACTTCTTTCACATTGTGAGGAGGATTCGTATCAAGGATGGCTTTCACTTTGTCTGGGTTTGGTTGTATTCCTTTCTCACTAACCATAAAACCTAGGAACTTGCCCCCTTTATGAAGAAAGCACATTTTTCTAGATTAAACTTCATGCCATATTGATTTATAACTCCAAATACCTCTTCTAAGTCATAGATATTCTCTTTAAAACTTTTACCTTTCACTATCATGTCATTCATATAAGCTTCTAAATTTCTGTCTAGCTACCCATTGAACATCTTGTTAACAAGCCTTTGACAAATGGCCCCTACATTGTTGAGACCAAAGGACATGGATATGTAGCAGTAGGTCCCCTTCTTAGTGATGAAGGATGTCTTTTCTTTGTCTTCTAGATGCATCCTTATTTGATGGTGCCCTTGTTTGCATATAGAGAGGACAAAATTCTATGCATAGTAGTTGAATCCATAAGCTTGTTAATCATAGGTAGCAAGAAAGAGTCCTTTGGATAGGCCTTATTGAGATTGGTAAGGTCTACGCACATCTAGTATCTCCCATTCGGCTTCTTCATGAATACCACATTGGCTAGCCAGTCAAGATATCAGACCTTTGTAATAAAGCCAACTCCTATCAACTTGTCTACTTTAGCATTTGTCACCACTTGCCTCTCTGCCCCGAAGCACCTCTTCTTTAGCTTTATAGTTTTAAAGGCAAGGTCAACATTAAATTGATGGGTGATAACTTCGAGGCTCACCTCTTTCATATATGAAGAAGTCCATACAAATGTAGGCAAATTATTGATAAGAAGTAACAAGTCTTTGCTTTGATGCTTAGTCAAAGAAGAACTCACTAATAAATATTTCCCTGTCTTTTCACCTCTAACAGAGAATTTCTCTAATTGTTTAGCTGGTTTAGTTCTTTAAGGTGGTATCTTATTTTAGAAAGTCTAGCTTTGATCACACCAATTACTTTGGATTCAGCAATGATCTTCCTCTTCTTACTTCCTACATCAACTTTTTCTCTTCTCCTTTGCTGAGTTCCATACACATAGAACTCGCCCCTGTTAGCTTGGGAATAGTGATTCTCAATCTTTTAATATTCACTGGGACATCCAATTCATACAGTAAGGGCCTTCCTCAAAGGGCATTGTAAGCTAATAGGAGCTTCACTACTACAAATGTGGCCATCATTGTGACACAGTTTGGAGCACTGCTAATAATGAAAGGTAGCTTAATAACTCCAAGTGCAGAAACTTCAGATCCATCTAATGTCCACACTAGGTTGTTGAGATCCTCTAGGTCTTCCTCCTTCAAACCCATCTTCTGATGTGCCTCAACCGTTAACAAATTCATCGAACTGTCATCATCTACTAGGATCCTCTTCACTGTAAAATTGGTGATGACAATTTGAACAATAATGGGATTTTCATATGGAACTTTCAACCTAGTTCCATCTCCTCTCTCAATCTAGGTCTTTGTGCCACTATAATAGATAAATTCTAGCTCTTCTCTACTGTGAACTAGAGCCTTAGCATTATTTTTGCTAATAGGATTTTTACTAGGTCCTCCTAGTCAAATAATTTATGGTACTAGTTAAACCATCATTAACAATATGCTTCTTCTTGTCTCAACTAGGGCTTGCTTCATCTCTATCTTTGTCTTTATCTCTATCCCCTTCCCTTTGATCCTTTATAAATCTACCCAAGTATCCTTGTTGGATAAGACTCTCTATTTCCTCCATCAATGATTTGCAATCATTAGTATTATGACCATAAGTGTTATAGAAGAGAAAGTATTTGGTCTTATCTTTGAGCTTTAGATTTTTTCTGATTGGCTTATGCCTGGCCCATATATTCTGATCCTGAAAGGAGATGGACATCTCATTCAGTGTGGCATTGAGAGGTGTCAGCTTTGAAGCATTGAATTAGGGCTTTTTGAGTCCTCTACTTTTCGACCCATCTTCCTACTCTCCCTTCTTTGATTCCTTTTTGGCTTCTTCTCTTCTAGAGCATGAGATTTATTCCTCTTCCTCTTTGAAAATTGGCTGGACCTATAAGCACCATCTTGTCTTATATACTTCTGAGTAATGACCATCGCCTGCTCTAAGGTTTGACATGCATGTCTACACAAGACCTTAAAATAATCTATATGACTTGTACCTTAAAATAATCTATAACCTATATCTACCCTAGGAGTTTTAGTGACAAATTATTTGAATTTAGGCTTATTGTGATAAATTGTGTGACTATATGAAAATTCATGTGTGACGTGTTTTATGAATTTGGGGCATGTTAAATTAATTTTAACATGCTTAATATGAATTATTATTGTGAAATAAATGATTTGAATAAAATGCATTAGCATGAAATAATTTATTTTTCGTAAAATAAATTTTCATGTAAAAAGGCGATTTTTAAGCATAAAATAATTTTATGAGTATTTTAAAAATATTTTTAAATAAATGTTTTGGGGGAAATTTTAATGAAAATAATAAGGAAAATATTTTATTTTTAATTACGTATAATCAGCCCTAAATTAATTAAAAAGCCCAAATACACAAAAGCCTACTACACTAAAACACTCCTAACCTAGCTCATTAAGGGCAAACTTGGAAATTGCACCCCAAACCCTATTATATACTGAAAATTTCAGCCAGCACTCTCATTCCAGCAGCCATCACTCCATTTTTCTGTATCTTGACAGAAAAATTCTCTCAAAATATTTCTCTCTACCGAAATTCATAAAAAAATCCTTCAAACTTGCGATTTCGCGATCGTTTCGTAAGTTTTTCTTTTCCTTTCAATTTGCTATTTGATTTTTATGAAACTAATCTTGGGAAAATTATTTTGAAATGAATATTTACTGATTTTTATTGATAAAATTTGAGATAGGTTATTTCTTGAGAGAAAAATCAAATTTTCAACTGAAAGCACCAACCTCTCTATGTGATTTCTCCAAAGGTGAATCCTGTAACTCAAAATTGAAATTTTTATGCATAGACCATATCAAGGGGGGAGATTCCTACATGAATGATTTCTAAACTGATTTTTGATGTGTTTTGATGAAAAATACTGGATTAAATTATATTTCTGCATATTTTTGCAATAACCAAAAAGTTTCAGAAAACAAAAGAATTCCAGGTTTTTCTGCTAAAACTTAGAAGTTGGAAAATTCTATGATTTTGTGGCTGCTGATTATGGATGGATTCTAAACTGATATTTTTTTTGTTTAGATGAAAAATGATGATTTAAATCATGTGTTTATATATTATTGTAATGATCGGAAAGCGCGAAAACTCATGATTTTCACCCTAAGCCTTGAAACTTGGAATTTTCTTGCATAATTATTATCTATGGCTACTGAATCATGCATGAAGATGTTCTAAACTGATATTTGCTATGATTGAATGAAAAATAATGGTTTAAACAATCTGTTTACAAATTTCTGAAATGACCAAAAAATACCAAAAACAAGAAAACTCATGGTTTTGTACCTTATAACCCCAAAATTTGAATTTTCATGTATGAGAAATACCATGTATGGATGATTCATGTGAATTAAAATTCTAAAATGATTTTTGTTTTGTTTAAATGAAAAATCTTGATTCAAACCATGTTTTTACATGCTATGAAACAGACAAAAAGTGCGAAAAGAAAGAAAAATTTGGTTTTCCTTTTGATGATGCATTCAGCCTACATTAATATTTTTATCCCAATGTCTATAAGTTTTATGCTATATATTTTGATGATTATTGACATGTATGTATGTATGATAAATGATAAAATTGCATGTTAGTTAAAGGAATGACCCTAGACAAGCCTAGAGGCACTTTAGTGTACTTTAGGTATACTTAAGGTATCTTAACCTTATATTATGGTTATAATGTGAATGTGATTGGGAAATATGGAACTAGATGTTATGATGACTTGATAATGAATAAATGGTCTTGAGTTGATGAAGTGATTGATTGAATGAATGGATCATAAGAGTTAAGCATGACACTTGAAAGGTTATTTGTTAAGTTGACATGTATGGAAGTGTAAAGTGCTTTAAGATGATTGTTAAAATAAATTGTTATTGAGGTAATAATATTGTGATGACTTTAGAAAGGTATTGACATGATTTTAATGTGTTTACATGTGAGTCTATAAGGCCTAAGTGTGCAAGATTTTTAAGGTCAACGTATTATGTGCAAGTGATGAGTACACCTATATGTGAACTCTAAGTATATGTGTATGCTATATGTGCATGGGATAGTTATAGGATAGGAGCATCATGAGTAAATAAATACTAAGTATAAAATTAAATATTATGTTAGAGTTTAAGGAGCTTTAGAAGTGCAAAGGGACTACGTATACTAGGAGTAAAGGAACCCCAAGGTGAGTAAACGCCATGTTCATGTTATAAGTGTGAACAACATTATGTTGTGTTATAAGAATGAGATATATTGTTATGTAAGCCTTTGCGATCTTTGAAACCCAAGTTTCTTTTATCCAAAAATTTAATTAGTGACTTCTTTGTAAAACTTGGGTTGCAAAAGGACATTAGGTCCAAAGCTATTTTGTTTATCTAATGAGAATTTCTTGTGAATATCACCCTACCTTATATTCTTTTTAGAACTACACTATTCTTATATCTTTTGTTCAAAACAATAAACTGCTATTGCTATTAGGATACATGTTATTAATGGCTTAAATTTTATTGTTATATATGATTACCATTAGCTCTTACTATGGTACCTTTGACCCTTTTTATGCAAAAATCCTTGTACCGATGCGAGTAATCATTGGCTATGTGCTCCTCATACCGATGCGAGTAATCATCGGCTATATACTCCTCGTACCAATGTGAGTAATCATCGACTATGTGTTGCGAGTAATCATCGGCTATGTGCTCCACGTACCGATGTGAGTAATCATCAGCTATGTGATCCTCGTACCGATGCGAGTAATTATCGGCTATGTGTTCGAGTGATTATGGCAATAGCCTTCACTCTATGTGTTATGTGTTCGAGTGATTATGGCAATAGCCTTCACTCTATGTGTTTGAGTGATTATGGTAGTATGTGAGGCCTCGCTCGAGCGCCGGTCCGATCCGCCGAGGGATCAAAATGCTCTCCGGGAGAAACTCCACGATTGGAACTTGCTGTGAGTTTGGAAAATTGATTTGTGTATTTTGACAGTTGAAAAGTGAGTCGCCACTTTAATTTATTTATTTTAATTGGGAAAATTAAAGAAAACCCAACATGATTGACTCCAAAAATGATTTGATTTATCCTAATGAAAAAGTGCACCAATCCGCGAGTGACTAAGGAGGGCTCGGGGATCGGGTTTTGGTAATTACACAATTAAGAAAATATAATTTTCTTTAGTTTGGCTAAAAATGCAAAATAACTCTTAAAAAAAGAATTTTTGTGTATGCATGATAATGAATGAAACATATATATATATATATATATATATATATATATATATATATATATATATATATATATATATATATATATATATATATATATATATATATATATATATATATATATATATATATATATATATATATATATATATATATATATATATATATATATATATATATATATATATATATATATATATATATATATATATATATATATATATATATATATATATATATATATATATGTATGTAATGAGATGAAATGACAATAAATAAGCAAGATAAATCCTACTTAATTATTAAAATATCAAAAATAATCAAAATAGAGGGGATCTTTCCTCTAGCCCTTATGGGTACTAGGAAAAGCACACATTTCCCAAGTAAACTAAATAAAATCATAAACAAAAGATTAATACAAATAAATCAAAATAAAAAGGAAAACAATATTGATAAAAAAAAAGATTTTGGAGTTGATGCCTTTTCAAAATGGCAGCCTGCGTATCCTATTGAATAGGAATCAAACCCCATGCAGTTCTTCCTTCTTGCGAAGGAGGGGTTCTGGAAAAAGTGTTGGTTTGTTTATTAATTTAATTCTGATTCTTAAATTAATAAATTTTAGATCTTTTCTGTTTTAGACCTAAAGAGAATTCTAGATCTGAGTTTAGAATTTTGAAAAATAGAAAGAAGATTATACCTTTGCTTTCCTTGATTTTCGGATGAACAGGGCGAGCTTAACTCCAGATCTAAGCTCCACTTTGGATTTAGGACCTTGAAGTTGAACCTTAACAGTAAAAGGTTAGCAAAATAGTGTGATGAAATGTATCAGAGAGAATTTCTATCCTTTCAATCCCCCAAATGAGTTGGAAATGTATTGCAATGCCTCAAATGAGCTTGAAAATGTATTGGAATGCGTTGGAAGTTGTCCTAAATGAGGTTGGAGGAGGCTCTATTTATAGAGCTGCCAGAGGGGGTTTCAGCGGTACAGACGGCGGTGTCGACATGGCACCAGCGGCATGGGCGGCACGGCAGATACGCCGGCCGTCTGGGCGGCACGGACAGCGTGCCGCCTATCTTCCGGCATTAATTTGGTGCCGGCCACGACGGCACGGCAAGAGTGCCGCCGGCGTGCCTCCTTCTGGGTGGCATAGGAGGCGCGCTGCTAGACGTGCCTCTTGTGCGGTTCAACCTGTTTTTATTCGTTTTAGGCCCGTTTCAGTTCTAATTTGAGCTCAGTTTGATCCTGTGGGACTACCGTATGCGTAGCGCCCTATTCTTAGTAGGTGTCAAGCTGCAGCCAGATCAGGAGGTGCAAATTTGAGGGTTCACACAGTAGCCTTCACTATATGTGTTATAATTGTGATTTCTACGAACCTTTCTAAATTGCAAACTATGAATCATGAACTATAAGTTATCAGCTATAAGCCCTTTCTAATGGATATGTGTTATTGTATAATCCCTATTGTTTACTCATTGAGATCATCTATCTCACCCTTTTTCCTTGTGTGGTTCCAGGTGAGCATTATAAGGAGGCAAGGTGATAGCTCAAGCATCCTACTTTGCTTGGGGAATTCCTTATCCAAGAAAATTAGTTTAATATATCATGAAGAGTTATCCTTAGACGCTCCGGGAATATTCATTTTTAGATGTTTATTTTGAAATGTTATCCTTTAAGGTTTTAATTGAATTCTAAATATTATTTCCTTATGGATTATGTTTAAAGTATATTTTAATTATGCTTCCGCAACTTAAGGTTTAAAAAAAAAAGGTTTATTGGTTTATTTAAGTTAATGTAAGAGGTTTTTGGTACGATCCTAACAGTATTTGTATAAGTATAAGTGGGTTCTACGGATGTGGGTGACCTTATGTCTCCCCATGTTCTAGGACTGTCATATCTCCAAAGTTGGGATGTGACAAGGCATTTAGAGCGTCTTCCTTCTTTCAAATGCTCTTTATCTTCACCATGCATATCCCTACTTATGCATGTGAATATTTACCATGTGGTAGGGATTTATCCCTGTTGATTTAGCCTATTGTTGACCAAAGGTACAATCCCCTCGATATTTCTAGCTCATGTTCTCTTATAATTGCTAGGGATGCTGTGAAAGCTAGCATTCTATTCACTAAAGGCTGATGGTTAGGTCTAGGGATAAGGGGTATATGAGGAGCTATAGGAGGTAGAGGGTTTTGCATGGCTTGCATGGTGGCTACTACAGCTTCTAATAATTGCATTGCAGGTGCTAATTAAGGAGGAATGGGACTGGAGTTTGCATTGCTTAGACCTTTTGCATTTTGTTGAGTGAACAAACTAATAATATTTTGCAAGGAGGATGCTAGGTCTAAGGACTGAAGGTTTGGGATGGTGGGTATAGATGTGTGAGTTTCTATAGAAGTGGAAAAGTAAGGTAACCTGTGCATGGCATTAGTCTTTCCCTTTTATACATATTGATCTCTCTCCTTTTTATACATGCTTCTATAGTGGCAGGTGGACATGTCTAGATCATCATTGCATGATAACTCATGTGTGGGTGGATAGGACCTGCCTTTGTACTAACAGGAAGTGGCAGGTGACCAAATATCAAACGAGACAGCAAGCCTTTTTAAGGTCAATTGTCTCTTCATCAAGAGAAGAGGATAGAGAGTGGTGATTGAAAGGCCTATTTGGAGGCTTGAGGTAGTAGAAGGGATTGAAGAGATGAAGTCAAAAAGGCTTGATAAAAAAAATCCTTTGTTAGATCTTCCATTGAAGGTGGTACAACTATATGTTTTTAGATAGAATACTTGTCCCTCCATAAGGTACACATGGCTGAGGATTGAAAAGACATGTATGACCCTCTTCGAAGTCTAGGCTTCGATTGCAATAAGGGCATAAATCTTATGGGCTTATGTGAACCCTTAATTTTGCACCTTCTTGTATGAGTTTGAACCTTAGAAGTACTTAGACTTGGTAAACAAACTTTCAAAAGTCAAAAACTCTCAAAATGGAAAAATCAAAATATTTCTTTTTGATATTTAAACCCTTTCAAATCATCTAAGACTGAGTAATGAATACAATGCAATTGGAATCATGTAAAACGGACAAGAAACGAGCGAGAACAAGTGAAAACAAGAAAAGCAGGTGAACCAACATGGTTGCCGCATAGCTTTGTGGCACTATCGCAGAGAGCTATGCGTTGCCATAGAGCCTTATGTGATAGTGTTACAAAGGCCTTTGTAACACTATCACATAAGGCTCTATGGCAACGCATAGCTCTCTTGTCGTAAAGGCCTGTGTGGCACTCTAAGCGCATTTCTATTTCCCATATTGGAAATTTGTATTTTTTATGCTTCAACCTTCCTTCTATATTTGGATGGCCTCTCTAAACTTCAAAACACCAACTTCTAGAGCTTGAAAAGCATTACATCAAGCATTGCTCCTTGCTTCACAAAGCAAGTTGGGGGGTTTCTCTTTGATTCCTGCTTGACTAGTTAAAGGCTTTCCACTCGTTTGTTCAAGGTAAGTCTTTTGCCCAAGACTCGTTTTTCCAATTCGAGGCTAGCCACTACCCAACATCCATGGCTAGCCATTGCTTGCTATCCAAAGCCAGCCACTGTCTGCCATCCAAAGCCAGCCACCGCTTGCCATTCGAGGCTAGTTGCTGCCCGCTATCCAAAGCCAACCACTGCCTACCGTCTAAGGCTAGTCACCGCCGGCCATCAAAAGCCAGCCACCACCTGCTGTCCAAAGCTAGCTGCCACCCACCATCCTAAGCCAGCTGCCACTCGCTGTCTGAAGCCAGTCATTGCCTGTCGTCTAAGGTAAGCTCCCTTTTCCTTTAATTTTTTATTATCTAAATTTCCTTACCTCTATTAGTTAGTTAATTAAATTGATTCATTTAGGTTGCTAGCTAATCAACTCGGTAACCAATCAAATTAATTAATTAACTTAACCCTCTTTTAATTAATCAATCAAAACATGATAAAGTGGCCAGGCTAAACTAACCCCTTCAGAAGAAGGGAGAACTGTGTGGGTTCTAATTCCTATTTAAAAGGATACGTAGGCATGCTTGGTTCAGACATTGAATCCAACTAAAATTAACTAACTCTCCCCCCTATCACCTTCTTCACTTACTTTTATTTTGCTCTCCTTTACTTAGTTATTAGGTTTAGTTTAGGAATGTGTGACTTCACTAGAACTTATAAGGGTGTGAGGTTTCACCTGAGCACTAGTTTGATATACTAAAGGGAATCGAAATGCTCATTTTGGGAGAAACATCATGATTGGAGCTCGTTATGAGTTTAGAAAATTGTATTTTGTAAGTTGTAATTTGCAAAAGGAGTCGCCATTTTAATTTTATTTATTTTAGTTTGGAAAATTAAAGGAAAAACCCAATTTAATTGACTCCAAAATTATACCATTTATTCAAAGGAAAAGCACTAGTTCTTGAATGACCAAAGAGGGCTCGGGGACTAGGTTTTGGTTTAAAACAATACAAAAAAATTAGTTTAGCTTAAATACAAAATAGCTTTTATAAAAAAAAAAAAAGAAGTTTTTTTTTTTTTTTTTATGTATGAATGAACAAAATAACATGATGCATGAAACAAATATTATTTGTTTAATGCATGGTAAATATGAGATAATGACAATTATAAAATGTGAAAAATAAAGGAAAACTACTTAAAACTATTATAAGTTAAAATATCAAAATCGGGGGATCTTTCCTTTAGCCCTTATGGGTTCTAGGAAAAGCACACATTCCCTAATTTAAATAACTAAAGCAAGAAAAAGTAATAGAACAATTGTAATAAAAAGAACTAAAGTTTTGACTTTTATTTAAGAAAAACAATTTTGATCCTAAACTATGTGAAGAAGGTGATAGAGAGAAGAAGTTGTTAATTTTAGTAGAGTTAAATGTCTTAGAGACGGTAAGCCTGCGTATCCATTTGAATAGAAATCAAACCCCATGCAATTCTTCCTTCTTGCGAAGGAGGAGTTTTTAAATCATTGCCTTTGTTATCATGTTTTGATTAATTTTAAGGGCTTAGGGATTTGTTAATCAGGTCAAATTTTATTTAACAAAAATTAGATCTTTTTAGATTTAGACCTTGAAATTGGAATTGAAAAAAGGAAAAAGAAAGAACTTTTATCTTTGGCTTTTAGCAGCAAGGAATGTAAGGAATGAGCTTGACACCAGATCTAAGTTCCACCTTTCTTTAGGGATAGCACGAGCACTCCTTTTGGAAGAAGGACTATTGAATAGCATGAACTCTCCCTGAAAGGATTTGAATCACACATTTGCTTGAGTACCATGAATTCCCTTTGAAAGGAATAACTTCCATTGCATCTTTTCTTAATTAGGAAGCTTAGAGATAGGGTTTGAGGTGACTAGGAGGATGATGAATAGCGTTTTGAGATGATTGGGAAGCTTATGAATAAGACTTGAGGTGATTAAGAAGCTTATGAAAAGGGTTTTAAGATAATTAGGAGGCTTATGAATAAGGTTTGAGGTGATGGAAGAAGTATTGGAATGGGGTTTTAGAGATTTAGAAGTTTAGAAAGAGGGTTTTGATGATTGGAAAGCTTAGGAATAGTGTTTAGAAAGCTTTAAGGAGAGTATAGAAGTATGTAATTATGTGTAAAAGTTGTTAGGAGATGTAAGGTATTTATAAGGGGATTTTAGGGGTTTAAAACTATGAATTTTTGGTGTGGGAACCAGGAAAAACATGCTGCGGTAACTATTCAGGGTTTGCGGTAACCACAGAGCCTCTATGACAACCAAATTTGTTGCCACATAGACATCTGCGGCAACTGCAGAGAGGGCTGCCTTTGCCGCAGTGAGCTACAAATTATTACAGCTAGCCCGTGGGCTGTTGTACTCTTTTTTTAGCCCATCTCATCCGTTCTTAATTCGATTTAGGCCCTGTTTGATTCTATGGATTCGTAATTGAGTGTTGGTCATCTGAAAGTGAAATTTTGAGGAAATTTTTTTTTATACAGGCTCTGCATAGTTCTCTAATCTTTGTAGGTGTTAAGCTACAGCCAAATCCCAATGGTGTGAATTTGAGGGTTCACAACTGCCCTCTCATCAGAATTGGCTTTGAGCAAAAGGCAATTCTGATGATAGTGAATCCTAGGAAGAGGTGCCATGTCAGACTCTGGGCTTATTCTCATGCCACGTCAGATCTTTGGCTCATGTATTCTTATGCAATGTCAAACCTTAGGCTTATGCCATGACAAACTCTGGGCTTATGCCATGTCATACTCTAGGCTTATGTGTTCTTGTGCCATGTTAGATTCTAGACTTGTGATATTTGCTTGTGTTTGTCATGCATAAGGGTATTCATACTTGTGCAAATTGAACCTTGTGAAGGGTAAATATGGTATAAAAATACGAACCTTTTGGGAGGAAGCCCCTAGAATAAATGAGGTTTTGTCAATAACTATTAGTTTAACCTTGACATTAGATGTGAGAATGGTTTTAGTGCATTTCAATTAAGGCTATCTATCTAGCCTAAATGTTGGAGGTAAAAATGCTTTTGGTGAATTTTAATCAAGGCTATCTGTCTGGCTTGAATGTTGAAGGTAAAAATGGTTTGGTGAATTTCTATCAAGGCTATCTATTTGGCCCTAATGTTAGTAGTAAAATGGTTTTGGTGAATTTCAATCAAGGCTATATGTTTGGCTTGAATGTTGGAGGTAAAGATGGTTTGGTGGATTTCAATTAAGGCTATTTGTTTGGCCTTAATGTTAGAAAAATTAGGATCAAAGCTATCTGTTTGGCTTTGGTGTTGGAAAAATTGGTATCAAAGCTATTTGATTTGCCTTGATGTTGGGAAGATTGGGCTCAAAGCCATTTGTTGGCTTTAGTGTTGGAAAAAATTAGGATCAAAGCTATCCGTTCGGCCTTGATATTGTGGAATTTAGAGAAGGTTATGTCTCTGGAAGACAAAGGGTATGGGAATGTCAACATGGGTGGCTCGACTCGGTTTGCCCATGGAAAATTATGGTTGAGGTCTAACCCTTGTAGGGGGAAGGTATGGGCTAAGGGTTGGTCATTGGAAGGGTAGGTTAGGTAGGTCCTTAGGAGGATAGATTGGTCTTTAGATGTTAGGTGAGGTTGTGTTAGGTTCCAGATTAGGTCAAAGACTGTCACTTGAAAATTCAAGTTACAAGATTTGAGCAAAGATGGTTGGCCCAATATAGTGTCTGGGACAGTGGATTCATTAGTTGAGCTAAACTGATAAAGAGACCTTGAGCTTAAAGGAGTCTACAAGTATTCTAAATAAGATAGTTTAGCTAAGAAACTTGGGCTTTGATGATGGGCCTTGGTTTTGCTAACGAGCCCAAGCCTTGATATTTTGCCAAAGAATTTGTTAATAATATACCCAGGATGTATAATCATTGGAAGAATGGGATGGTTGATTACTTGAAGAGATAATTGGCCTTGATCAAGGAGTTAGGGGTAAAGGTATTTTTGAAGGAGATAGGTAGGATGCCACCTCGTGAATTGACTCAGCAAGTCAGACATATAGACTGGGAGGTGAGACTAGACTTTGACTGATGTGGTAATGGTAGAATGAGACACAAAAGGCTAAAAACTCTAAGCAAAAGTGGTGAAAACACTTAATAGGGTATGACTTTATGAAAGGTAAGACGAACGAAATGACTATCTTTGGACTAGATAGTGAATCCAATTTGAATGAAATAGAGCTCCATCTTGAATTGTTGCTTTGAGTTGATTCCATCTTTTGGCTAAGCTACTTTCGTAGGTTTTGATTTCTTGTTCTAGGCTACCTTTCTGAATCTTTCTCTTTGTTTTTTTTTTTATTATTTTTTTCCTCTTCTTTTTTTTTTGATTTATTTATTTATTTTTTCTTTTCTTCTTCTTTTTTTTTTTTTCCTGGTAAGGCTATTTGTTCCATTTTGCTTGGAAAGGTGTAATTATGATTGGATCATGGGTTGGATTTATGGTTTTCCTTCTCTTTTCAATTAGCAAGGCTATCTATTTTGCTTTGCTTGTGAAGATGATTGAGGATTGCCCCCAGCCGGTAGCGAGGATGGGAGCTTTGGTATTCTGCAAAATACTCAAACTTTGACAAAGGGGTGTCAGCATGGAAAGAAGTGACATAGATGTCTGCTTGGGGAATTTGAATGTTTTCTGGGGAACTATAATTTTGGTGAAGGCTACCTTTAAATGATCATTTGTTATGGCCTTAAATGAATTTTTGATCCTTTTGCATGTGATTCCTTAATGGTGCAAAAATTCATTGTTTCATTCAAATTGGATGAAAAGAAACACACAAAGAAAAGGATTTGAAACAAACTCACACTTTATTAAATAATGCCATCTTACAATAAGAATGACTTTCAAAAGACTCAATAGGATGACTTTGATAAACAGACTCGAAGAAGATGACTCTGACAAACAGACTCAAAAAAAGATGACTTTAACAAACAGACTTGAAAAAAGATGACTCTGATAGTCAAACTCAAAAAGATGACTCTAATAGTCAAACTCAAAAAGATGACTCTGACTTAAACAATGGCTCAGACTTTAATGACATAGACTTTGAGTAGTATCCTTTTTGCCTTATTGACTTACTAGGTGGCTTGAAAGGTTGATGGGTGAAAGAGGTATTTATTGCCAATGAGGTCTTAGACTGATTCTAGACAAGTCAGGTTTAGCTAGAGTCAAACTCTTCAATGTTGGGTTCATGATCTTCCTCAATGTCTAAGTTAATGGCAGCAATCTTTGATTTGCTTTAGAGGTGATCTTCAATCTTGGATGCAGTTGCAATCAATGCTTTGAAAGTGATTGTGTTAACAAGAGATCTCGGTAGTTCAGAAGCAGATTCTTGATAAGGATATCCACTTGTTCTTGCTCAGTTGGTCTATTTACCATTAGAGCAGCTTTGGCCCTCCACCTTATAAGGAATGCAGAGAAGGTCTCATTCGAAAGCTCCTTAGTGCTTTCTAAATCCCTTTTTGTAATGTCCACTTCAATATTGTAATGGTACTATTCGACAAATGCATTACAAATGTCCTCCCAAGTCTATTTTTGGTTGTCATCCAAGTTAATAAACCATCTTAAGGTGGGATCAATAAGGATTTGGTAAAAGATTTGAGCAAGGAGCTTATTGTTTATACCAAAGGGATGCATTGCCCTACGTATATCTTTAAATGGACCTTAAGGCAAGTATTACCATCAAATCTGTCCAAATTCGGTATCTTGAACTTTGGTGGTAACTGGGCATTGGGGAAGAGGCTTAATGAACTTGTATCAACCATGCCTTCCTTCTTTTTCAAACTTTTTATTTCCTTTTCCATGGCTTCTAGTTTGAGTAGGAAGACTTCAAGCCTATGATTATATATAACTTCTCTCCTTTGGGAAGGATCCACAGGAAATGATGAGGTGATTCATGGTTGTTTAGTGGGTGCTGGATGGGAGAGAGTGTTTTTTTGAAGGATATTAAGTGAGGAAAGTGGTGGAGATGTTGGCTTAGAGGAAATAGAAGCATGGGCTTGAACTGATGTCAAATTTTGGTTTAGGTTGAGTGGATTTTAGAGAGTGGGATTTGAGGTTCGATTTATGTCAGCTCGACTTAGCATGTCTTGGACATCATTTAGTATGGCCTCCCTTTGGGCTTGCAATTAGGCTTGAATTTGGACCATTTGTCTCTTGAACATCTCTTCTTATCGCTCCAACAGTTGTTTAGAATCTTATCCATGACATCTTGGTCGAACCTAGTAGACATCTTGCAACCTTTGAAAGAGAAAAAGAGCTGGGTTAGTATCAAGCTTTGGAAAAAATAGTGGGGTATGACAAACCAAGGACCTTAGGTTTAATAGCAATGGATGACAGTATCTTATGGTTAGGTTGACGTTGTATGGTTAAAGATGAGGGTAGAGGTGTGTGATGTTAGCTAGGTCGGTATTTAGCTAGGAGAGCTAGGTTAGATTTTAGCTTTGGATAGCTAGGTCAGAATTTAGTTTTGGGTGGCTAAGTTAGATTTTAGCTTTGAGTGGCTAGGTCAAAATTTATCTTTGAGTAGCTAGGTTAGGATTTAACTTTGTGTAGCTAGGTTGGATTTTAGCTTTGAGTAGTTAGGTCAGAATTTAGTTTTGGGTGGCTAGGTTAGATTTTAGCTTTGAGTGGCTAGGTCAAAATTTAGCTTTGAGTGGCTAGGTCAGAATTTAGCTTTAAATTGCTAGGTCAGATTTTAGCTTTGGGTGACTAGGTCAGATTTTAGCTTTAAGTAGCTAGCTTTGAGTGATTAGGTCAGATTTTAACCTTGATGAATGAAAGAGTAGTTTGGAAGACTAGGTCAAAGTTTAGCCTCGAGTAATTGGGATTGCGATTTATGAATGGTTTACCTAAGTTTAAGTATAGAGTGATCATGAGTTTTGAGATTTGATGTACCATGGATTTGGATGTTAGGTGGACTATGGGTTTGGTGATAGTTGGATGATTAGTTTGATTAGGCTAGACCATGGGCTTAGATGGGTTATGGGTTTAGATAGTACTATAAAATATGAAACAAAGTCAGGGTTTAGTTTGGGTAAGGACTATGGATAATAATGAAGCTAGGTTAGTGTTTAGCTTTTGGTAAGGATTATTGAGGATAAAGCTAGATCAGTGTTTAGCTTAGGTAAGGACTATGAAGGATGAAAGCTAGGTCAGTGTTTAGCTTAAATAAGGATTATAGATTTGGATGGGGGTACCATATATGGGTTTATTTTACCGTGAGTTTAACATGGACCATGAGTTTAGGTGAACCATGAGTTTTGGGTTTTGACCATGGGTTTAGGTAGACCATGGGCTTTGGGTGTTGACCATGGGTTTAGGTGGACCATAGGTTTTAGGTTTTAACTATGGGTTTAGGTGGACCATGGGTTGTGGGCTTTGACCATGGATTTAGGTCAACCATGGGTTTTGGATTTTTGACCATGGGTTTAGGTGACCATGGGTTTTGGGTGTGAAGATGTTTGGATAGATTTTTTACTCTTCACAAGGTTCAAGTTATGCATGCATGTATGTATGAATGAAAAGGTTTCATGATAATGACATACCAAGTTCAGTATTATTGTGCATATAATCCTAAAGGAAGGTTCTATGAGTCATTATATGAAAGAGTAAGGGTGGTTTGAAAGGAACCCATCACATTAGAGATGCGATATACCTAACCATATATGAATCAAGAAGCCTCGCGTGGGTCTAATGGTACATGCATACTCATTACACCTCTAAAAAGATTAGAGGATATGTTATGGGCTGGATGATTTCATTATCGGCAAGTAGACCTAAGGAAGGTTGCACACTCGATGTTACTATCTATCTTTTGTTTTCGTAAGAAACTAGATTTTTGGACAAAGAGCCCAATATAGTGATGCATGAAAAGCTATCTTGTACTAAAAGCCAAACTTTTGTTTTACCAAGAGTAGTCCACTTTTAGCTTCTTTTTTAAAAAAAAAAAAAAGATTTTGGAATCCCCAGTGGAGTCGCCAACTGTGAGGCTTGGCCCTAGCACCAGTCCAATCTGCTCATTTTGGGAGAAAATCATGATTGGAACTTGCTATAAGTTCAGAAAATTGTATTTTGTAAGTTGTAATTTGCAAAAGGAGTCGCCACTTTAATTTTATTTATTTTAGTTGGGAAAATTAAAGGAAAAACTCAATTTAATTAACTCCAAAATTATACCATTTATCCCAAGGAAAAGTATTAGTTCTCGAATGATCAAAGAGAGCTCGGGGACTAGGTTTTGGTTTAAAACAATACAAAAAAATTAGTTTAGCTTAAATGCAAAATAGCTTTTATAAAAAAAAAAAAAAAAGAAATTTTTTATGTATGCATGAACAGATATAACATGATGCATGAAACAAATACTATTCGTACAATGCATACTAAATATGAGATAATGACAATTACAAAATGCGAAAAATAAAGGACAACTACTTAAAACTATTGCAAGTTAAAATATCAAAATCAGGGGATCTTTCCTCTAGCCCTTATGGGTTCTAAGAAAAGCATACATTTCCAAATATAATTTAAATAACTAAAGCAAGAAAAAGTAATAGAACAATTGTAATAAAAAGAACTAAAGTTTTGACTTTTATTTAAGAAAAACAATTTCGATCATAGACTATGTGAAGAAGGTGATAGAGAGAAGAAGTTGTTAATTTTAGTGGAGTTGAATGTCTTAGAAACGGCAAGCGTGTGTATCCCTTTGAATGGGAATCAAACCCCACGTAGTTCTTCCTTCTTGCAAAGGAAGAAATTTTAAATTATTGCCTTTGTTATCATATTTTGATTGATTTTAAAGGCTTAGGGATTTGTTAATCAGGTCAAATTTTAATTAACAAAAAATTAGATCTTTTCAAATTTAGATCTTGAAATTGGAATTGAAAAAAAGGAAAAAGAAAGAACTTTTACCTTTGGAGTTCCACCTTTCTTTAGGGATGGCACGAGCACTCCTTTTGGAAGAAGGACTATTGAATAGCATGAACTCTCCCTAGAGGGACTTGAATCACATATTTGCTTGAGTACCACGAATTCCCGTTGAAAGGAATAACTTCAATTGCACCTTTTCTTAATTAAGAAGCTTAGAGATAGGGTTTGAAATGATTAGGAGGCTGATGAATAAGGTTTTGAGATGATTGGGAAGCTTATGAATAAGACTTAAGGTGATTAGGAAGCTTATAAAAAGGGTTTTGAGATAATTAGGAGGCTTATGAATAAGGTTTGAGGTGATGGAAGAAGTATTGGAATGGGGTTTTAGAGATTTAGAAGTTTAAAAAGAGGGTTTTGATGATTGGAAAGCTTAGGAATAGTGTTTAGAAAGCTTTTGGAAGAGTATAGAAGCATGTAATTATGTGTGAAAGTTGTTAGGAGCTGTAAGGTATTTATAGGGGGAGTTTGGGGGCTCAAAACTATGAATTTTCGGTATGCTTGGAAAAACATGCTGCGGTAACTGTTCCTCAGAGCCTCTGTGGCAGCCAAATTTGTTGCTACAAGGACACCTGCGGCAATCGCAGAGAGGGTTGCAGTTGTTGTAGCGAGTTGCAAATTACCACAGCTAGCCCGTGGGTTGCTGCACCCTATTATTTGGCTCGTTCTCATCCGTTCTTGATCCGATTTGGGCCGTGTTTGATTTTATGGGTTCGTAATTGAGTGCTGGTCATCTAAAAGTGCAATTTTAAGGAAATTTATTATATTGGCTTTGCATAACTCACTAATCTTGGTAGGTGTTAAGCTATAGCCAAATCCCAAGGTACAAATTTGAGGGT
Source organism: Reutealis trisperma (assembly GCA_947687605.1). Lineage (NCBI taxonomy): Eukaryota > Viridiplantae > Streptophyta > Magnoliopsida > Malpighiales > Euphorbiaceae > Reutealis > Reutealis trisperma. The sequence continues at coordinate 216,783 of CANTUT010001614.1, read as the reverse complement.
TCACAAAGGGCTAAAGGACGTATCCCCTAAGTTTGGATTCCATTGTAATATTGACTCTCTTTTATTTTGAATTCTAATTGTGTATAAATTTTATGGATTGAATGATCATGCATATTATAAATTGTTCATGCATTTTAATTATTCATAAAATATATTTTAAGTTACTTTTATATTACTTGGCCAAACTTATTTTGTTAAATTAAACCAAAAACCTAGTCCCCAAATTCTCTTTGGTTTCAAGGCTAGTGATCTTTTTTCATTCGGGTAATAATTGGAGTCAAATAGATTTCTTCCTTATATTTTCCCAAATAAAAATAAATTAAGGTGGCAACTTTAAGAAATAATTTTCAAACATATTAAAGATAAGGCCGAGGGCTTTCTCATGAGTTTTTTTCTCAAATGAGTATTTCGATTTCCTTTAGTGGATCAGACCAGTGCTTGGCAAGGCTTCACAGTTTAACTTTTACCCTTATCAACTTATATTATGTATATATATGCTATACATTGGCACTCCCCAAAAAATATCATTTTCCTCAATTATTGAAAAAATATATACAATTTATGACTTTTGTACACCCATTAAAAAAATATTGAGGAGTTTTTTAAATATATTTATGCATTATATATACATAATTAATATATTAATGACAAATGAAAATTAAATATAACACAATATTAATTTATGTGATTATAAGTTTAATTTTAATTTTTTATCACCTCTCCTTATTAGATTTCTAGTTCTACTCTTGATCTCAATAGACATTATAAATTTATATATAAATTAAATACAACTCAAATTTTTAAATAATCACCTATTGATTAGGGTTAAATGGTTTACTATAAATACATACATTCATGATTCCTCTAATCTATTTTCAGCAATTCATATATTATCTTTCCTATTTTCAATTAGGTAAGCAACCATAAATTTATATTTATTAATTAGTTAGACTTCAATTTATATTTATTGTAATGAGTTTATGGTTTAGAAATCTTTATTGGGAGCAATTTTGGGCTTTTGCATCATAATTTCCTACTTTAACTGAATAGAATCCAATTTGATTCTGATGGTGGCAATGTGCTTGAAAACTAAGATAGGATAAAATAAAATAGAGGTATTATTATATCTTTTTCAAATGTATTATAGTTTAAATTATTATTTAGTTAATGAAATTTGATTTAATTAACTAACTCGTCCTATTTTTTGAGAAACTAACTAATTAGTTCCTCAATTTTGGTTTTATCATACTATTTAGTCATTTTATCTAGTTTTTGTACTTTTTTTAATTAAATTTATAAAAAATAACTAAAATAGCCTTGTATGTAAAAATAAATATAATTTTAATTTTATTATTTAAAATTGAAAATTAAAAATTCAAATTAATAAAATTAAATAATAATTATTAATTATATAATAATCATTTAATTATATAATAATTATTTAATTTTATTAATATAAATATTTTTTCTATTTTTATTATATATAGTTATATATTTTATAATAATAAATAATTTTATAATTTGATGATATTAAATGTAATTATTATATAATTATATAAATATTATTTACTTTTATTAATTTAATTTTTATTTTTAAATAATGAAATTAAATTTATATTATTATATACAAGGGTATTTTAGTTATGTTTCATTAATTTAACAAAAAAAAAATACAAAAACTAAATGGAATGACTAAATAATTTAATGGAACTAAAATTGAGATATTAATTAGTTAATTTCTAAAAAAATATGAACGGGTTAATTAATTATGCCAAAACTCAGGGATTGAATAGTAATTTGTATTATATTATATTTCATAGCACTTATTATTATTATTATTATTATTATTATTATTATATGCATCAAGTATGTACTAAATGTTTTCCAAACCAGTTATATGATTGTTTAATTTGTACTATTTAATTATTCTTACTCTAGCTTGAACTTCAACTTCTCTTCACCTCTCTCAATTGGAGCTAGCTAGGCTAGACTCGTCAAATTAAGACTATGAATTATAGGAAATCATGGATTAAAACTTTATTAAGGAATTAAGCTTGGATGATAAAAATTACAAATGGACAATCAAGGTGCGGGTTTTCACAATATGGGAATCGCTAAATCCAAAGAAAAACAATGAGTTCATTCACTTGAATAAGCTATTGATTGATGAACATGTATGATATTCTTCCTCATCCTAATGATATGCAATTTTGAATTATAAATATTAAAATTCTATAAATCTATATATTTACAAATTAATTTTAAAAAAGATAGGTATAATTTAATGGTAGCTATATATGCGATTTTAGCAGAAAACCCAGACTTGAATCTCCTTCTGTTGCTAAAAAATAATTTAAAAAATTAATTATTTTATATGTTAATTACAATATATATAATAGACTCTCTAATAATTAATACACTTGGTGGATTAAAAAAATTTTAAATATTAGAATTATTAATTTATTAAGTTTATGAAAAATGAAAACTATAAATTAATATGGGATTAATGTAATTAAAATAATCACAAACATAAAATTAATGTTTGACTACATAAAATGTGAATACCTATTTAAATTTTTCTAACTTTGCTTATTTTCTTTTACAGTTGAGTCATTACTCATTATTTAAAACAAATTAATCACTTCATACTCATGATAACATGAATAATATTGGTAAATATTATTATTGCACTTATTTATTTTTAGTATTGTTTGAATGTTGTGAACCCTCAATTTTGCACCCTTATTATCCAGTAGCAACCTAGAGGGCAGGGATCAAGGGTACGGCAGTACGACGGTTCCACTAACTAATTAGAAGGTAGGGATCAAGGGGGCAGTGCCCCTTGCGGGTGAGCAGGGGTAACACCCTTGGAGCAAAAAATAGGCTTTTAGTCATATTAGTATAAGGACACTTAATTTTCAAACATTAACACTTCCCAACCTTGACTAGACCTTCTATATCTAATATCTATTTTCACATCCCTCTTTTGGGATATGACGGTCCTAGGGCATGGGTAGGTCTAAGACACACGAAAATTCGTAGAACTTGATTACATTAGGAATCTAATATAATTCTGGTAGCATATCGACATTATACACAACATTCCCATGACACCAAAACATGCAAACCAGAAACACTTCCAATAATTTTCCTTCCTTACAACTAATTATACAATCTTCAAAATGCAAAATCTTTTCTTTAAATTGACTTTCAGCTTCAAGTGGATAGCAAAACTTGAGCTGCATTGATTAACCACTAGTCCTATAAAAAAACAAAGGAAGGGGAAATGAGTAAAACTCAGTGAATGCATTCTAAACAATTATGCACATAGGGTCAATTCACTTCAATTTGGCTTCATAATGGAATCAATAACATTGGCACTAGGATTAAGTAGCAAGAATGATAATATCAAGAACTATAGAAATGAAGGCAATACCAATAACATTAGCACTAGAGTTCAGTAGAAATCTAAATTCACTAGATGAGTGCAGAAATTTTTTATTGCTACTCATCAATATTACACTAGTGGCAAAGGGTCTTCTTGTGGAGTAATACCACAATATAAGGTTAGCTAGACCTATGGCCAGGGGGTTCAAAATCTCTCATAGCAAGCATCACTTCATTGTGCACAAAGTCTAGTGTTCCCCACACCGGAAAAAAGGGATCTCTGCATTAAGGATAATAGCATTGTACCATTTTTTGTCCTTAAAGGAATATTCATTTAACATTGAGAAAGGTTTAATTCACTAATAAATATGAAAATATATCTAGCAAGAATCAATGGAACAATATGGCAATAAGATTCTCTTGGAATCCAGGTAATGCACAATATCACTATCAAAGAACATATGATATGGTTTTTAATGCAAGTTTGAATAATAATTTATAATTTATATTCAAAAGCAAAATATTTAGGTATCAAAAGAAAAAATGGAAAATTCAATTAAAGAAGCAAATGGCAATTCCATGTACATAAAAGTGTAGAATATACTCACCTTTTCCTTTATTTTCTTTAATTCCTTTCTACTACTCAATATGAGGATTATCTCCCCCTCAAGTTTTTCACTTCCATTCATTTTTTCTAGAACCTCTACATACAATATACATATATATTATGCTTAAATTTCTATAGGCAAATTCATTAGAACATTAAAATTGAAAATCTATCTATCGATTTTTATCATAACTTAGCCTCCTAATTACTGCCATAACATAAGTTACACTATTTCAATTGTCATGATTCTTAATGAATTTAAATATTAAGACTTTTTTTTTTCCAAAATATCCAAAATTCAACATATTTGAATATCTATAGCTTCTAGGGTGACTTATCAAAGTCTGCTCTAACTCTACTGCCTAGGTTTCCTAAGCTTTCTTTACTCTTTCTACTATATCTCAATATATACAAATCCAATTGTCTTAATTATTTTTTAAATGAAATTAGACTCATAAGACAACAATTCATTAGTTTCAATCTTTAACTTTTTCTCTCCACAGGGTTCCTAAAACTTAGGTTGAATTCCCTAAAATCCTAACTATCCTTCCTATTGAGATACCCTTGATAACTATTTAAATAACTCTCTATATTCTCAAAATTTTGCTACCAAATTTTTAGCTCACTTAAATATCACCATAATCTATATTTTATTAGTTTGAATCAAGTCCAAATCCCATCCTAGAGTTCTCAATTCAAGTCCCAAATTTTAGTAATGTAATTTGACCTACATGCAGGGTAGCTTTATTTCCACTCCCATAACTCCCAACTGGGACTTAAATCAATATCTTTATATATCATAAATTCACATTCAAAGCTTCAATTTTATGTTTTGGCTATTGTCAAATTTGGACTCTAGGATTCTCAAAACTGGACCTCAATTTCTAGTAGTTTGGTTGTCCACCAAACCCTAGTCATCTCCTTCCTTTCACTCTATTTTATGTGTTTCCTCACTAGTCCATCTTCAAATGACCACTTCCATTTCTAATCAATACTTCCTTTTATTTTCTCCTCTTTCCATCCATCATCAATCAAACCAACAACTAACAAACTAACTAACATAATCACATCATATTTAAAACTAGCAAGTACAACATTGTTCTTACCTTGGTTGGAGCTAGATTTAGGATTTTTCTTGGATTTTTCTTCTCACCTCTTCTCCCTCACATTTTCTCTATTCTTTTGGCTATCCACTATATATTCTTTTTCAACTTAGGCATATTTTTAAGTGTTAGAAGCATAAAATAATGTTTATCTTCTCATAAGATATTATATGGTTTTTATTTTCTTTTTCTTTTATTTTATTCACTTGGAATTTTGGAATGATCTTCATCCTCCACGTTTCCATGCCTAGGCCATCAGCTTTTTTGGACATTTTCCTATTTTTTTTATTTTTTATTTTTTTTATTTTTTTTTATTGATGAGTTAGATGGTGAGTCATCACAAAATGATGACAATTTTGTTATTTATTACAAAATTGCCATTTTCGATCCTTAATTATTCTATTATTGTCTAATAATATTTTTAATCACTAATTTAGGTCTCTAATGTTATTTTCAATTATTTTCCCATCAATCTTTTCTAAGCTAAACTTTTCTGAAATTTCAAAAATGAAGTTCGTCGATTACGCGCATAGCATGCCTATTTTGCTTAGTTATTCTCTATACTCAACTCCAACTTCAATTTTGAGTTTCATCACTTCTAATATCATCATATTTGCTTAAAATTTTCAAATAAAATATAAAAATCTATTTCAAAGTCGAGATTTCTTCAATCACCCTAAATGCCTCGATTTTCTGAGCACGTATCCTTTTAGGTCATTGGCTCCTAGCTTCCTATTTTCCTTCTTACACTCTCTATTTCATTTGTTTTTATATCAAATCCATCCACTTTAATACTCTTCTAATATTCTTTACCTTACTTCATATTATTAGGGGCTTGATTTCTATAACGATACCCATTCAGTTCTTTGATTTTTTGCAATTGTCATCTATACTCTTTTGCTCTTAATTTGGTCACTTCTCTTACAACCTCAACACTTATAGTGAACTCAAAATCAGGGTGTGACATTATACCCACCTTAAAGAAAATTTATCCCTTAATTTTCATACCAAACTTACTCACTATCCATGTATACTAAGTTCTTACAGTTTTAATTTTAATTTTCTTTTATTTTTTTAACTCTAAGGAAATACAAACAATATCTATGACAATAGTACCTACTACACATGTTTCTTGATCATTGAGAGAGAACATTATGCTTCTACCTTTGCCTCTAATAGGTTGAGTTGTTCTAGATGCTTGTTTATATCCTTTTCCTTGTCCCCCAACATTTCTAGTATTCTGTCTAGGAATTTGTATAGTAGATTGTGATGCTGCTGGTGTATTTCATCACTCTCTTAATTGTGGGCAATCTTTTAAGAAGTGGCCCATTTGACCACACTTTAAGCAGGCTCTAGTAACCAACCTATAAGTTTTTGAGGGCTCGCCCGAGCACTGGTCTGATATGCTAAAGGGAATCGAAATGCTCATTTGGGAAAAAACTCACGAGGAAGCCCTTAAGCTTATCTTTGATAGATTTGAAAATTGTTTTTAGGAGTCACCACCTTAATTTATTTTTATTTGGGAAAATATAAGGAAAAAACCCATTTGACTTAATTATTACTCAAAGGAAAAAGATCACTAGCCTCAAAACCAAAGAGGATTTAGGGACTAGGTTTTCTATTTACTTTAACAAAATAAGTTTGGCCAATTAATATAAGAGTGACTTAAAATATATTTCATAAGCAATTAAAATGCATGGACAATTTATAATATGCATGATCATTTAATCCGTAAAGTTTATACATAATTAGAATTTGAAATAAAACAAAGTTAATATTACAATGAAATCCAAAGTTAGGAGATACCTACTCTAGCCCTTATAGGTTCTAGGGAAGTCATACATTTCCCAAACTAAACCTAATAACTAAGTAAAGGAAAGTAAAATAAGTTCTAAGGAAGTCATACATTCCCCAAACTAAACCTAATAACTAAGTAAAGGAAAGCAAAATAAAAGTAAGTGAAAAAGGTGACAGGGGAGAGAATTGGTTAGTTTTAATTGGATTCGATGCTTGAACCAAGCATGCCTACGTATCCCTTTGAATGGGAATCAGAATCTACGTAGTTCTATCATATTGCGAAGGGGTTAGTTTAGCCTAGCCACTTTATCATGTTTTGATTGATTGATTAAAAGGAGGTTGAGTTAATTAATTAATTTAATTGAATACTGAGTTGATAGCTAGCAACCTAGATGAATCAATTTAATTAACTAACTAAAAGAGACAATGAAATTAAGGGAAAAGAAGCTTTGGATGAATCACCTCTAAAGCCAACGATCTAAAGCCAACCGTCTAGATGAATGATAGAGGAAAATGGTTTAGTCATTTGGTTTTTGGTTGATTGGCTAGCTTTAGAGGTGAAGATGGGCATGTTAGGTATGAGATTGGTTAGTTAATGGCTATCAGTTTGGCCTAGGAAAAAGCAAGTGTGGTCTTGGAAAAGATCAGGCTGGTTAGTTTAAATAGGTCTGACTTTGGTTTGAGGCTGAATTGGAGAGTTGGATCAGGAAGGTCAAGTTTTTAGGGATGATTAGATTGGAAGGTTTGGGAAAGCCAGCTTGTGGGGCTTGTTCTTGGATAAGTTTATGTGGAAGGCTTAGTTAGCTCTAAGACTTTGGCTTGGTTAGGTTGCAACCTTTGGGGAGTCTATTTGGAAGACTTGGTCAAGTTCTACCTTTGGCTCGGTTAGGTCTGGCTTAGAGGACAGGTCAGGCTAGGAAATTAGTTGGGGAAGGCTTGGTCAGATTTTGCTTTAGTGCAGATTATGGTCTTTTGTGAATGGTGAAGGCTAGGCTTAGGCTTATTGGTTTTAGACTACATGGTAAAGGCTTTTGGGCTTGGGCTCTATGGTGAAGGCTTTTTGGGCTTGGGTTTCATGGCAAAGGCTTTTGGGCTTGGGTTTCATAGTGAAGGCTTCTTGGTTTGGACTTCATGGTAAAGGCTTTTTAGTTTGGGCTTCACGATGAAGGCTTTTTGGTTTGGTTTTATAGTAAAGGTTCTTGGGTGTGGGCTTCATGGTGAAGGCTTCTAGGCTTGGGCTTTTATGGTGAAGGCTTTTGGTTTGGTTTTATAATGAAGGTATTTGGGTGTAGGCTTCATGGTGAAGGCTTTTAGGCTTGGGCTTTTTTCCGTAAAGGTGCTTTGGATGGTCGGCGTTGGCCTAGATATGGTGTTAAGGGTCGTAGGCTTATGGATGAGGGTTTGCCCTTTTGTCATAGTTATATCAGATTTTCAATGCCCATCGGATGGTTTGCAGGCTTTGACTCGATTGTAATTTGCTAAAAAGGCTTGGTCTTTTTAAGGATGATGAGATTTTGCCAATGAGACATAGAATGACTTGAGTGGTTCGAGCCTTTCTTAAGCTTTGCAAGACATGACATGATTTTGGTTGTGCTAGAGAAAGCTGCCTTTAAGGATGATGAGTCTTGAAAGACTTAGGATCTTTGGTTCTGCATATAAGCTTGGTCCTTAGAAGATGATGAGATTTTGCCCAAGGAAAGATGGTATAAGGCTTGAACTTGAAAAGATGGAATGGTGTATTTTAAAGTTGGGGAATGATTTAAAGGCAGGTTAGAAACTTTGAAAAGAATTAGGGAGGTTGTATGATTTTGCTATCTATAGCATGATTCATGGAAAAGAACAAGATAAGCTAATCTTATCATTTTGAGGGTGACACTTTATTGGCTTGAACATAGACGACAGACTGGATGAAAGGAAGTGCCCTAAGGAGTGGTTGAAGGACTGATGAAAAGAGACAATTTGGAGATCATACTCCTAATGAGATAGGAACATGATAGACTAGCAATGTGAGAGATTATGCCTAAGGTCTTTGAGCTCAGTGATGAGATGGATTAATAAAAGATGATGACGACCTAGAAAGACATGCCCCCACTATGAGATAAGGGCGTAGAAGACAATATCACTTCAGAGAATGAGCCTCTAGTAAGGAAGGATGACTTTAAAGACATAAGATGAGACAGATTGATTGAACCTTGATTTGACAAACTTTGAATGATATAAAGGAAGATAACTAAGATGAGCTTTCTCTTTCTCTCTTTTTTTTTTTTTTTTTTTGCTCTGACTTTTGCCTAAGCTGCCCTTTTTGGGTTTTCAACTTAGCGAGCTTAGATTAATGAAATTTGGGAAAAAATATTCCACCATTATTTGTTACTTTTCTTCACTTTGAAGGGCTTTAACATTTGAATTTTGGATTTGAAGAACTTGTTGCCCCTTGTTGAGGTGTATCGTTTGATTTTGTGCTTCAATTATTTGATAAGAGGTCTAGTTTTTGACTTTCTTTGGTTAGGAGCTAGTAAGCAATTATTGATGGCACTTTAATTGTGGTGGATTTAATTGGTGTTCATTTCTCTTTTTCTCCCTTTTCTCCTTTTTTTTTTCAAAGCTCATCCATGTTTAGACAAGTGCATAAATAATTAAAAAGATGTGAATGTTTTATACAATGGAAAATTTTATTACAAGATAACAAAAAGGAATCGACATGATTAATAAAAAATAAAAGAAAATAAGATGACAGACTCAGACTCGAATTTAGACTCAGACTTTGGGATTTAGACTCATACTCAAACTCAAACTTGGAGATTTAGACTCAGACTTGGAATTCAATCTCAGATAGGTCAAATCAGCTAAACTTGAACTCTTCTATATCATGCCACTTAGGGCTGAGGTAAGGTAGGGTTGAATTAGGTTTGGGTTCTTCATCACTGTTCAGGTTGGTGGTGAGGAATTCAGGTTAAAATGATGCACTTTGGATGCAATCTTCAACCTTTGATGTGGTTGCAATCAAAGCCTTAAAAGTGGGTAGGTATTGGGTTAACAAGTGGGCTCGATAGGCTGCAAGTAAATTCTTGACAAGGATGTCCACTTGTTCTTGCTTTGTTGGTCTATTTACCATTTGAGCAGCTTTAGCCCCCTACCTTGTAAGGAACATAGAGAAAGACTCCTCTGAAAGTTGTTTGATGGTTTCTAAGTCATGCCTAGTGACATCCATTTCACTATTATAATGATATTGTTCGACAAAGGCACAACAGATATCATCCCATGTCCTTTTCTTGCTCTTGTCTAGTAAAAGGAACCATTTCTTAGTAACATCGGTTAGTGATTGTTGGAACAGTTGAGCAAGGAGCTCATCGTTAACTCCTAAAGGTTTCATTACCCCCACATATATCTTCAGATGGGTCTTAGGACAAATGGTTCCATCAAATCTCTCTAGTTAAGGCATTTTGAATTTAGGAGGGAGCTTGGCATCAGGAAATAAGATTAAACTGTCCACATCAATTAGATCATCATAGTACTTTAGGGATTTGATGGTTCTTTCCATGGCTTCAAGTTTTTCCATGAGCAATCTAGTGTTTGGATAAAAGAAAACTTCCTTACCGTGGTTTAGATATGAGTTGGTTTGGCTAGCATTTGGGCTAGGATTGGTCGAGTTCAAGATAAGATTTGGATTAAAATGGCTAAGGGTGGCCTGTTTAATCATAGCTCGAACTTCCTCAATGATGAATTGCCTTTGTTCCTCAAATTGGGCTTGCCGAGCAACTAGGATAGCTTGGAAATGTTCTTCTTGTTTCTTAAGGACTTTGGTCACAAGTGTGGTCAAAGAAGCCATATCAAGTGGGTGGGCCATTAGTACCTTCAAACCAAAGTAACAAAGTAAGTGATGGGTATGGAATAGAATAGGTGATGAAGGTACAGGCATGCAAACCCTAAGAGAAAAGGCTTCCTATTATATAATGGGCCAATGATTTTTTTTTTTTTTTGGCTTAAGGTATGTGGGGCAAATGTTTTGGGCTTCAGCTAGTAGACTAAACCAAGGGTATTGGGTTTAAGATAGTGTGTTAGGCCAAAGTTATTAGGCTTAAGCGTAAGAGACTGGTTTTGAAAGGTAATGAGTCATGGGTGTTGGGCTTAAGGATATTGTGTTTAGTCAAAGGTATTGTGCTTAGGGTAGTGTATTGGGCTGAAGGTATTAGGCTTAAGGTAGTGTCTTGATGATTTAGGGTATAGGCTATAGGCATCTATCAATTTAGGGGTAACGGAGTGGTTTTGAAGGTAATGGGCCAAGGATATTGGGCGACGATGTCTTGTGGCTAGGTTGGCAAGGTATGCATAAGAGGAGGGTAAAGATGTTTTTAGGTTACAATTTAGGGCTAAGACATATTGGGTAAGGTTAAGGTAACAGTGTTTAAGGTTAAAGGTGTTTGAGGTCAAGGCTAGGGAAATGAGGTTTTAGGTTTACGGCTAGGGCATTGGTGTTTGGCCAATTAATATAAGAGTGACTTAAAATATATTTCATAAACAATTAAAATGCATGGATAATTTATAATATGCATGATCATTTAATCCATAAAGTTTATATGCAATTAGAATTTGAAATAAAATAGAGTTAATATTATAATGAAATCCAAACTTAAGGGATACCTCATCTAGCCCTTATGGGTTATAAGGAAGTCACACATTCTCTAAACTAAACCTAATAACTAAGTAAAGAAAAGCAAAATAAAAGTAAGTGAAGAAGGTGATAGGAGAGAGATTTGGTTAGTTTTAATTGGATTCAATGCCTGAACTAAGCATGCCTACGTATCTTTTTGAATGGGAATCAAAATCCATGCAGTTCTCCCATCTTGCGAAGGGGTTAGTTTAGCCTAGCCACTTTATCATGTTTTCATTGATTGATTAAAAGAGAGTTAAGTTAATTAATTAATTTAATTAATTATCGAGTTGATAATTAGCAATCTAGATGAATCAATTTAATTAACTAACTAAAAGAGACAATGAAATTAAGGGAAAAGAAGCTTACCTTGGATGGCAGGCGACGGTTGGCTTTAGACGGCAGGCGACGACTAGCTTTGGATGGCAGGCAGCAACTAGCCCTGGATGGTAGGCGACAACTAGCCTTGGACGGCAGGCGACGGACATGAGCCTTGGGCAAGAGACTTATCTCGAACAGGCGAGCAACGGAAAGCCTTAAACTAGTCGGGTAGGAATTAAGGAGAAACCCCCCAACTTGCTTTGCGAAGCAAGGAGCGAATGCAAAGTGTTTTGCTTGAAATAATTGCTTTTCAAGATCTAAAAGTTGGTGTTTTGAAGTGTGGGGAGGCCCTCTATATATAGGAGGAGGTTTGGAGCATGGAAATTGTTCAAATATGATGTGAGATTGTAAAAAATCAAAATTTTGATGGAGTTGCCGTAGAGGCCTTTGTGGCACCGCATAGCTCTTTGTGGCAGTGTCACAGTGACCTTTGCGGATCTGCAGAGGGCTTTATAGCAGTGCTGCAGAGCTCTGCAGCAACGGGCCCTGCTTTCACTCATTTCACCCTTTTTCTCCCGTTCTTGCTTGTTTCTCATCCATTTTTTATGATTCTAGTTGTGTTGTACTAGTTACTTAGTCCCGGATAATCTAAAAGGTTTTAAATGCCAAAAAGAAATATTTTGATTTTTTCTATTTTGAGAGTTTTCAGCTTCTAAAGGTTTGTTTATCGAGCCCAAGTTCAAGTGCATACTGGAAGGTGCAAAATTAAGGGTTCATACATGTAGGCATAGGATTTGCATTTCCAGGTGCTGATGCTATAGAAGTACTCCTATCTAGTGGTCCATTAGCTTTGATTCCCCTCAACTGATTATAACTCATAGCCGAAAACTCATATACAGGAACTTTGGTTTGTGATCCACTCCCCATTCCTCTTTCATAATCCCCTCAACTTTTACTTTTGTTCTTTTGTCTTTGTTCTCTTTCATCTCTCTCTTCCTTATGTCTAGACTCCATCTTTTTTGCCTTATTAATTAACTTTGACAAGGATTCAAATTCAATTGCACATAAAGCGTTATGCAATGGTGCAATTAACCCCCTCCTAAATCTCTTTATTCTAGCTACTTCAGCTAGCACAACCTCCTTGGCATACTTCCTCAGCTTATTAGATTCTTTTGCATAATCAGTATAACAACCCACACTTCCCTTAGAAATTTTTATGACAATTTGCTTGATTTATAACTATTAAAGTTAAGTATGTGCTTTTATGGGAATTTATGTTCTATGTGATTGATGAGTATGTGGCATGTTAAATTAATTTTAATATGCATAATATGAGTTATTATTGTGAACTAAATGATTTACATGAAATGCATTAGCATGAAATAAATTATTTTTCATAAAATAAATTTTCATGCAAAAAGGCAATTTTTAAGCATAAAATAATTTAACGAGTATTTTTAAAATAAATATTTTGGGGGGATTTTAATAAAAATAATAAGAAAAATATTTCTATTTTAATTACCTATAATCAGCTCCTAAATTAAATAAAAAGCCCAAATACCTAAAAGCCTACTACCCAAAAACCCTTATAACCTAGCTCATTAAGGGTATTAATAGAAACTGCCCAAAATCCTACATTTAAAACACCAAATTTCAGTAGCCCTAATGTTTGAGAAGCCACCCTCTGTTATTTCTATATTTTGATAGAAAAATTCTCCCAAAACAATTCTCTCTACCGAAATTAAGAAAATACCTTTCAACTTTGTGATTTCTCGCCCATATTCGTAAGTTTTTCTTTCTTAATAATTTCCTACCTGATTTTTAAGAAATAAATTATGAGAAAATTATTTTGAATTATTTATTTACTGATTTTTATAGATTTAATTATGTTTTGGTGAGTTTTTGAGAGAAAAATTTAATTCTATATTGAAAACACAAATCTTTCCGCACGATTTCTCTAAAGGTGAATCTTACAACTCAAAATTGAAATTTTTATGCATAAACACTACAAAGTGGGGGGGGGGGGGGGGGGGGGGGGGGGGGGGGGGGGGAGAGAGGAAGAAATGATTCCTGCATGATTGATTTATAAACTGATTTTTTATGTGTTTTGATGAAAAATATTGAATTAAATTATATTTCTGTATATTTTTGTAATGACTGAAAAGTTTCAGAAAACAAATAAATTCAAGGTTTTTGTGCTAGAACTTAGAAGTTAAAAAAATTTATTATTATTTAAACATGTGGCTACCAATTTGTATGTGAATGGATTTTAATATGATATTTGTTTTGTTTGAATGAAAAATAATGATTTAAATCATGTGTTTGCATATCGTTGTAATGAACGGAAAGCACGAAAACTCATAATTTTCACCCTATGCCTTAAACTTTGAAATTTTCATGCATAATTATTATCTATGGCTGCTGAATCATACGTGAAGATGTTTTAAACTGATATTTACTATGATTGGATGAAAAATAATGGTTTAAACTACTTGTTTTCATATTACTATAATGACCGGAAAATACTGAAAACAAGAAAACTCATGGTTTTACATCCTAAAACCTAAAAATTGAAATTTCATGTACATGTCACAAATAAGGCTATCAATTCATGTAAATTAATGTTCTAAAATGATTTTGTTGTGTTTACATAAAAAGTCTTGGTTCAAACCATGTTTTTACATATTACTGTAATAGACGAAAAGTGCAAAAAGTAAAAAAAAAATTCACTTTTCCTTTTGATGATGCATTCAGCCTACGATGGGATTTTTATCCTAATGTCTATAAATTTTATGTGATGTATTTTGATGATTATTGATATGTATGTATATATGATAAATGATAAAATTGCATGTTAGTTGAAGGTATGACCCTAGATAAGCCTAGAGGCACTTTGGTATACTTAAGGTATCTTAATCTTATATTGTGATTGGAATGTGACTGAGATTGGGAAATATGGAAATAGATGTTATGATGACTTGATAATGACTAAATGGTCTTGAATTGACAAAGTGATTGATTAAATGAATGGATCATAATGTTTAAGCATGACACTTGAGAAGCTAATGATAAATTGACATGTGTGGAGGTGTTAAGTGTACTAAGTTGATTGTCAAAGTAAAATGATATTAAGATAATGATATTGTGTTGACCTTAGAAAGGTATAGACATGAGTTATAATGTGTTTTCATATGGGCCTATTGAGGCTAAGTGTGCAAGACTTTTAAAGTCAACATGTTATGTGCAAGTGATGAGGTGCACTTATATGTGCAACTCTAAGTGTATGTCAATGTTATATGTGTATGGGGGTAGTTATAGGATAGGATAACATCATGATTGAATAAATACTAAGTATTGAATTAAATATTATGATAGAGCTTGAGGAGTCTTAGAAGTCCAAGGGCTACATGAATTAGGAGCAAAGGAACCACAGGGTGAGTAAACTCTATATTCCTGCTTCTAGTGTGAGTAAACACTGTAATCTTGCTTCAAGTATGAGTAACATTATGTTATGTTACAAATATGTGATATCATATTATATGAGCCTTTGAGATCTTGAAACCCAAGTTCATCCTATACTTAAATATGATTAAGTGATTTCCTTGTAAAGTTTGGGTTGCCAAAGGACATTTGGTCCAAAACTATTTTGTTTATCCAATGATAATTTCTTATGATTATTGTCCTAACTTATATTTTTTCTGAAACTACAATATTCTTGCATTTTTTTTTGTTTTAAAAGTTAAACTACTATTGCTATTATGATACATGTTATCGTTGCCTTAAATGTTATTGTTATATGTGATTACCATTAGCTCTAACTATGGTACCTTTAACCCTTTATGCAGAAGTCTTCATGCCTATGTGGGCAATCATCAGAACATGTACACATGGTTTTAACTCGATGGATAAGGGTAGTGTATCCACCTTAGCTAGAAAGGGGCAGTTCTAGCCATAGGGCCTGATCAGCTTCATGTCTTCTAAGTGATAGGAGTTGGAATTTGGTTTAAGGCCACCTCTCCTCTAAGTGTTCGAGTGACAGAGTAATAACCTTCACACTCTAAGTGTTATAAGTGTGATTTCTACAAACTTGTTAAATTGAACCCTTGCTAAAATGCAACTTAATTCATGAATTGAAAATCATAAATTATGTGTATAAGCTATGAGTGTCCTTTTTCAAAGGAATATCTGTTAATGTATGTGCTTTATCATTTACTCATTGAGATCATCTATCTCACCCATTTTTTTCCTTGTGTGGTTCCAGATGAGCAAATGTGAGGAGGCAAGGTGATGACTCAAGCATTCTACTTTGCTTGGGGATTCCTTATCAAAGTCATTAATAATACCATGCTATGAAGTATTGTCATTAGATGCTCCAGGAATATTAATTTTTATGTTTATTTTGAGATATTATTTATTAAGGTTTTTGAGTGAATTATAAATACTATTTCCTTATGTATTATATGTGAAGTGTCTAATTACTATCTTCCGCAATTAAAGGTTTTCATATAATGTTTTAAATGAGTTATTGAAAGAGATTTGGTATAATTATTCTTTTTCTCCATAATTGACTCCTATTGGCTTTTTATTTTTTAATCAATTCCATCGATAAATAATTGTTATAAAAAAATTCACTTAATAAATAATAAAATAGATTAGTCAGAGACAAAAAGACTTTAGAAATTATCAATTTCACTATATAGGTAATATAGCTCAAATTCTCACATTCAATTATGCTACTTTTTTTTTTTTTTTTTTATCTTGATTGTAATGTACAATTATTCTTTTTTCTCTATAATTGACTCCTATTAGCTTTTTATTTTTAAATCAATTCCACCGATAAATAATTGCTAAAAAAGAATTGACCTGATAAATAATAAAAAAGATAAGTTAGAGACAAAAGGATTTTAGAAAATTTTATTATCAATTTCACTGAATAAGTAATATAGCCCAAATTCCCACATTAATTTATGTTACTCGTTTTATTTTTATTTATAATGTACAGTTCTCTTTTCTTTCTTTTTTCTCTATAATTAACCCATATAGGTTTTTTTTTTTTTTTTTAATCAATTCCACCGATAAATAAAATAGACTAATTAGAAACAGATACACTTTAAAAAACTTTATTATCAATTTCACTAAATAAGTAATTGTGTACAATAACAATAAAGCATACACAGGATAAATGAGTTTTGCTTTTGTAAATAAATACTTTATATATATATATATATATATATATATATATATATATATATATATATATATATATGCTTACATACATTTTCGTTTCATTTCATCACTCCTTTATATTTATAGTGTTTATTAGGTCCTTATATATTTACAAATTAATAAAACTTAATTGTTCTAATTTTGCCTTAGACCGCCAAATTTAGGGAATGTGTTTTTTTTTTTTTTTTTAAACAATAGGAATGAGGATTTTTTTTTATTAAGAAAAAATATACTAATTATATTTAGACCATGGTTTTCAAAACTGACTTGGCCTTTGAACCGGTGAAAGCAAAGGGTAATTGGTCAGAGGTCAAACCGATATTGAACCAGAATTTTAAATTATAATATATATTTATGATCTTATAGGGAAAGCTAAAAAATAATGTGTGATAACTTTGGAAATTAAATTATCGTGACTCTTTTTATATCTCATCAGTTACTAAAAATTAGGTTAAAAATATATCAAAACATCTCTCTCTGCCTCTTTCATCTCCTTGATCTCTAATATGGAAATTGCAGGTAAAAATTTGATCCCTCTTTATCGTGACTATCTCCATATCCCCCTCTTTTTAGGTTCTGTTTTTTTATTTTTCTTAGTTAATATGACAACTTCATGGTGAAATCTTTGTTATTTCATTAACAAATATAATTTTAACAATTGGTAGTGTCAAATTGTCTTTGTTTTACTTATAGCCTTTATCATAAACATTAACTTAATCAATATAACGTTTACAACTGGTAGAATCATACTGTCTTATGTGGAACTTTACTGTTTATGGAGTCTTATTGTGGGTTTTTTTTTTTTCAAACTCTTTTTAATTGGTGGATTAATTCATGTTTTCTTCTATTGAATAAGCTTATACTAGTATAGTAAGATGCAAGACTTTAACACAAAGTTGTAATTCATGATTATTTGCCTTTTTGTTGTTGAAGATGCTTTAGTACAATAGGCAAAGTAGCATTTTTTTTTTTAGTATAGTTATAATCTTAAGGTAAAAAGCTGTCATTTAGCGTATTATTTTTTGGTTATTGTTATTTGACCACTATTAGTCCCAATTAATTGAGATGTCTCTGTTGTCATTAGTTCATTGTGTCCAATTATGTCCTTCGTTAATTGAGTTTGTCTTTTGTATTCATTTCGCTTCCTATTTTACAATATCCTGCAGTTTTAGTGAGTTCATTTTGGACACTTTTTCATTTTAATCATTTTGAATAATGATAGAAACAAACAATTAGACCGGAAAAGTGCTTTCTTGTGGAGCGCGTAACTTTTGCTATTGTCATTGAACCAAAATATTCTCCAAAAAAAAAAAATGAAAGCAGTTGAAAACTTGAACAATTAGTTAAGATCATAGTTTAGAAAATTCTGGTTTGGTACATTAATAATGAGTCAATATGGAAAATTGAGTAAACCTTTGAGAAAATGTAATTACTTTGTATATGATTCTAACTTACACCTACTATTGTTTGCTTGCAAGACTATATATATATATATATATATATTATTGACAAGATGGTTTGGAATGTTTTCTTTTACTTCAGTTTTCTTTTTTTTTTTTTTTAATTTTGATTTGTGTATGTTATACATCTGACAGTGGTAACCTTTTAATTTTAGTTTGACTATAACATTTTTAGTTGTAACTCATCATTAACATGAATTTCAGTTGAGGGATACCAAACTATTTTATCATAGTCATCACTGTTCATCCAATTGCAATAACTTGAATTTAATGGTCCAATAGTTTTAATGTAGGTTTGAAAAATGGCTCCTAGAATGCAAAGAAAGAAAGCAAAATTTATCAGCCCAAACAAAATAGCACAATGTCTCACAGATCATTCTTCCAAGCACACTATATCTGATTCAGTAACTCATAATGGTATTAGAAGTATGTTTGATCGAGCAAATGCTGCAACTAATAATGGGAGATCAAATGTAGAAAATGATGCATCACTACATGGCTCCTCTAGAGATTATGAGCATGGCACAACAATTCAGACCTTGAGAAGTGACATCATGGGCCAAAATCCTTTAGTTCCATCAACTCAAAATCCTAAAGTTCCTTCATCTCAAACTCCTAAAGTTCCATTAATTCAAAGTCCTGAAGTCCCATCAACTGAAAGCAATGAAATTCCATCAACTGAATCAAGTCTTGTGGCAAGTCATTACATTCTTGAGTGACTAATACTAATCATTTTTTATGCATGGAAAGATCTTGTGGTAACCATTTTAATTACTTGCAGGATCTGGGTCTAGGAAAAAAGGTCGTGGCCTTACGATGGGTAAGAGCCTTATGAAGGTATTTGTTGCTACTGGAACTAAGATGAAGATCACTGTGGATCCAGTGATTGGAAGGCCTATAGATGGAGAGGAATCTACTAAGCTTTCAAGTCAAATTGGTGTAGTAACTCGAGATGTCCTTCCAATTCCTAAAAAGTGGAAAGACGTGGATGAAGAAAAAGGTTTAGATCCAAGCTTTGATCATTTAAATGTATGTATGAAAATAATAAGCCTTTATTTTTTTCTCTTTTCACTTTAGTTTTCTTGCATTCTAACAATTACTTATATCATACTTAGATTCACATAAATGTTAATATGGATGATCCAAGTGTGAAAGGCTTTCTAATTGAGAGGCTGAAAGGTAGTACTTGACAAAAGCATTTTAGGTTGCACATGCACTATAAAAAATTTGGTACTTTGGAAGAGGTTAAGAATAACATGCCATCTTTTTGTCGTAACAAACAAATTTGGGAAACATTGTGTGATTATTGGGCAACACCTAAATTCAAGGTAATCAATTCCAATTTTTTAATATTATGACTAAATGTTACAAACTTAGTGGTTTAAGAGCATGGATTTATAACTTGAGAATATCATTGTTCCTTTTTTTTTTTTTTTTTTTTTTTTTTTTTTTTTATAGAACATAAGTTCTGTAAATGGTCTAAATAGGAAGAAGTTGAGAGCTCCACATATTTCGGGTAGAAAGCCATTTACTGTTTGGCGACATGAAATTGTAAGTGTTGTACTTATGTATACCCAATATATTTAATTTCAAATAATGCTACTACTTGTGTTTCTTAACCTTTATTTTTTATTTTTGGTTTTTTGTTCTAGTCTCAAAAGGAGCTTAATGGGGAACCTTGTGATAAGATTGAGTTGTACAAATGCACACATTATTCAGATAAAAAGGGCTGGTCATCTAAAGCGGCAGAAGAAAATTGGATAATTTACCTGCAAATCTATGTAGTAAAAAAATTCTATTAATTGTACTGATACTCTTTTTTTTTACATCAATTGTAGTGATATTGACTATTTCTTATTTCATCCATATGTCAAAATAGGATTCTATGAAACAAAAACAAGATCAGTATAATGAAGAAGGAAACGAGAAGACTTTAGATGAGATAGTTCTTGAAGTCCTTAGCCATGGTTCTAGTTACATAAAAGGCCTCAGGTATGGTCCAAAACCTCTAAGTAGACGTACTAAATATAATGATATGGCTACCCAAAAGCTTCAAAAGGAACTTCAAGAAACTCAACAAAAGCTACAAATGTCAGAATCCCAAGTTAGTGAGCTTCAGTCTGAAGTAACTAGTTTAAAGGATCAGTTGGGTCGACAAGGCGAAAGCATCAAAGAGCTTATGGCGATTATGGTAGCTAATGGAATGAAACTCTAGGCTGAAAAATTCGATGTAAGTTCTAAATACATTTAGATAATTTAATTGCATAGTATGATGAAGCATGCATGTGGATGGTTGTCTACTTACAATAATAGTTGCTTTGGGTAGCAATGATGCAAAAGGGCCGTGCATTCTGTGACATAGTGTTCATGTGTTATTTGTGTTTTGCTTTGTTTAGTTATTGTCAATATTTGAGTTACATAGTTGTGACTTTATTCATGTGCTCATTGCTTTCTAATTTAGTAGAAGCATTAGTTGAATTATTCATGTTAGTCTGGTCGAATTGTACTGGACAATTTGAGTTTTGAGTTATAAAAAAAGACAAAAAGGCTGGAATTTGCCATTGCAGGGCATTAAATCTAGCTTTTGTAGAGCACTTATTGAGGTTGATGAGAACATATATATTAAAATATTACTTTGTTGGATAATTAGATAGAAACATACAGAATTTTGAAGATTAAAGGGTATATAATTGCATATCTAAATTTAAAATCCTAATTTGAATTTGGAAATCTAATAGGGCATGTCTGATACATCTCATATATGTTGATGCTAAAATTTATAAGTGTAAGCATATCTAAATCTTTTAATTAGGGTTCTATGATTGCATTTAAAATAAAGAATTTAGGTTACTTAAAATATGAACTCTTGTTTCAAAAAAACTTAAAACTAAGCTGTTTTAGAGCCAAGTTAATATCTAAGTGTGAGTGACATGTATTGCATATTTAAAATAATGATTTATGCAAGAAAAATGAAGATTAATTAGTCTTTTAATGTATGAGTTAGATGACCAGCCCTTCACATTTATCATAAGATCAATTGTAAGTGGCAGAAGATAAATTATAATGTCATTTACAAGTACATGCTAACTTTCCTTTTTCATTTGTCAAAAGTTGAATTTATTGTTTTAAGAAAGAGCATGTAATTAAGCATGGTGATCAATAATTGTCTAGACTAGTTTTCTGATCTGCCTCATTCTTTTGCTGCTTAATGAATGCCAATATACTATTTATGCTACTCTGCACTTCATAACAAGCTAGTGAGAGTACTGCTTCCATGAAAAATTAGACTCATATAGTACTTCTTATTTAGGATTATATGATTAGGAAACATTTGTTTCTCATGTTATGTAAAGTTATAGGCTTATTTGCTTTTGTTTGATCAATTTGCAGGAATTTCTTGAAATGTGGAAGATCAATAATGACAAATTGAAGTTTATGTGGAAGAATAAGGACAACTTTAAACTTTTGATTTAGTAAATTTTCAGGAACTATTTATGGGCATTTCATCTTCTTGGAATTATATATTTCAAACTTTATATTATCTGAGCAATTGCTGGATATTTTATTATATTTGCATTATTTGTTGAATATTTGAATCTGGTATTTTCAATTTTATAAAATATTTAACTTTTTAATTTAAATAAATGTAGGTTTTTGTTTTTTAATATCATATAACTATTATTGCAATCTAAATTTAGATAATAATAAATTTGTCACTGCTTATTGTAAAAAGAGACGGAAAATATTTATCATGTTTGATAAAAAAATATCTAATTAAACTAATTATTGAGGAATATAATTATTTTGGATTATTTAAAGGATGACTATAAATTCATCATTATATGTAAAGTTATTTATTGATGGAAATTTTTTGTCACAAATTGTTAATCAAACTTATTTCAAATAACCATGTCAAACATATTTCAAATAACCATTGACATGGTTTAATATGACAAAATTAACGTCATAGTATACAATCATTTAGTGACAGTAAGCATTTTGTCACTATAAATAATTATTAAGCGATGGATAATTTTGTTATTGTACCACTTTGTTCAGTGACAGAAATATTTTGTCATTGAAAATCACTGTTTCCATGACAAATTGTCTTGTCATCATATATATATAAGCATTTAGTGACAAAATAAATTTGTCACTAATAATTACTCCATCATGACAAAAAAGAATCGTCATCATATATATTTGATCAGTGACAATGAACAATTTGTAACTGAAAGTAATTTTTTATGACAAATTAATTTCGTTATATTATTTAACTATTTAATGACCATTGCATCAGCGTCATATTAAAATTGCTATTTTGTGACGAACGTTTATTGTCATTTAAATTATTTTATTAGTGACGATAAAGAATTTTAGGTGACAAAAGATTAACTTAAATATGACAAAGATTAGCATCAAAAAAATTGGATAAATTTGGTCGAATGCCATGTTTTATCACAAAAATAGAGAGTTTTGGTGACAAAAAAGTCATTTCGTCATTAAAAATGTTAATTTTTAATGACGAAATGTAGTATAAGATGATAAAATTTTCATACCAATTGTCACGAGTTCGGCGTCACTAAAAATATTAAATTATAGTGACAATGACATTTATCATCACCGTAGGTAGAATATTTGGTAACGATAACAATGTTTGTCAAATACACCTTTTGCCACGCACATACAATGATGATCTCTGTGACGATAAAATTTCATCACCGAAATTTTTTTGTGACGATAATTGAAGTTTATATGACGCTTTTTAGCATCAAATTTTGTGAAATTTCTTGTAGTGTTAATTCTCATAATGATAATTAACTTTAATATCATGGATATCAAAAAAAAAATAAAGAATTATATTTTTATTTTACATGAAATTTTTCAATGTAATTTTTATTTATAAATTCTAAAATTTGATAGGTAATTTTTAAATGGTTTTTAAGAATAATTTTACATTTTTTTATAAAAATATAATATTTATCTTTTATATACAATGAATTTTCACTGTCACACAGGTTTATATATAATAAGTTGTAGGTTCATTAAATAAAAAATAAATTCATTGGCAGCATGGTGAAAGTTCATTGAAAATTCACTGTCAAATATAATTATAAACAATAGAATCATTAAGCATTACTTATAGGTTCATCAAATATAAAGTATAAGTTCATCATTTGTAAATTATAAATTCATCAGTTAACAGATTAATTTGTTTTCAGTTTATAAATTTATGAACTTAATCTATAAAGCTCATGCATATTTGTGATGAACCTTTGGATTATAATTTATGAACATTTTGTTTTTAAACTATGAACCTATAGTTTATTTTTATGAATTTTTAGACTATAATATATGAATTTTAGATATATGTGTAATAAACCTATAGTTTATAGTTTATGAACTTATTAGTTTTAACCTATAAACTTATAGCTTTATGATTAATATTTATAATTTTTATTGATAAATTTGTATTCATAATATATTATTGTGTTTTGTAATTTATAGTTATGAATAAGAAATTTTTAATTTTAAGGTTTCATTATTATTATTATTAATTTCTTAAAATTAATTTTAAGTATGATTATGTAAAATAAAAAATCATTAAAATTTAAATTTTTGAGAAATAAGAAGTAGGATAATTTAAAATGTGAATATAAAAGTGTGATTAAATTTTATATTTGCATAGAAAAATTAAATCCTTATAATAAAGTTTCATGTATATTTAAAATTTAGTATACTAGGATATTATTAAAAAATAAATTTAGTGTCATAATAAAGAAATATAAAATACATTGAAAATATAAAATTAAAATAAAAGTATAATTAATGGTTAAGTTTTTTATATGTTTAATTCTTCTAATTTAAATATATTAATTTTTATAAGAAAAAATTACATTAATAATTGATTTTTTGTCATATACATTTAGAAGGGTAAGAAATATATAATTTTTTTATAAAAATATAAAATTTTAAAATATCTTATTACTCAATATAATACATATACAATATACGAATGATGAACATTCTACTCACATGCGATGAACGTGTAATCAACAGTTAAATGAACATACTAAAATTATATTTATTTTATTTTATTTTTCAGTATTCAAGAGATAATTAAAATTATATTAATGTCTCTAAGAAAAAATTATATTAATAGTTAATTTTTTCATTTGTTTAATTTTTCTTATGAAAATGGTAGCATATTGTTAAAAAATAAATTTAGTGCTGCAATGAAAAATATAAAATACATTGAAATATAAAATTAAAATAAAATTATATTAATTTCATTTTAAAATTAAAATAAAAAGTATATTAATAAATTATTAATAACAATATAATACAAAATAAAAATATGGGACATGGTAAAAAGATCAATTGCTTTTATTGTAAAATAAAATTAATATAAGTTTAATTAAAAGGATTACAAACAAATAAAAAAGATAAAAAATTGAGTTAAAATTATGTGATCTCTTAGCATTTAAAGTTAAAAAAAAAAAGAAAAAATAATTTGCGCGTGTTTTGAACCCCAAGTCCATAATATAACATGGATTGGGGTCCATAAGAATTCCCCTTCATGTGGAGCGAACCAATTCTTATTTCCCCACTCCTGCTCTGCCATGTGATTGACCATGTCATTCCCATGCACCTTCTCTCACACTGCTGTCGATATTTAACTTTCTTACAACATTGATTTGTTTTTTGTTTTTTAGGCAAGGCAACTAATAAACAATACTAATACCGTTAATTTTTTTAGAATAAATTAAAACTTTTTATTTTATTTGTTTTAGAGTAGGTTATTTCTTAAAATACTTTTTTCTATACCCAAACTCCAATGGTATGACAGTTCTAAGGAATGGATAAGTTTAAGATCAACCACTATTCAAAATATACCATGCATCCTCAATCAATTGAATCACTCCATATCAATATTCATCATTCATTTCATATACTCATTGTGAACTCTCAATTTTACACTCTCATATCTAACCGCAATTTTAGTACATGTTGAGTTTAACGTGTTATGCAGAGCCATTACAGTAGTCCTGCTAACCGGTTAGCAGGCGGAGGGTTTGAGGGCAACGCCCTCGAAAGAAATTTTTTTTTAGCCTTTAATTACATTACCACTGGATATCCAAATTTCATAAACCAACCAATCTCTAAAAAAAAAAAAAAAGGCACCACGTTAGCTGCCAGCGGTGCCGCCTAGATTACTGGTGGCGCCAGCCAAAGACCCGGTGGCACAGCCCAAGCCTCCGGTGGCGGTGGCCCCACTACCCACCTGTAATCTCTAAAATACCCGCCAATATGATTTTTCTGCTTTTTTCTAGTTCTACCCTTTTGGTCTTTTCACTTTTCCACTTTCCAAACTACCCCCACTCACTTTTCCAATAAATATCCCCCTCCACTTCTCATTTATACACACCTCTTGAATTAGTATTGATGGTTATTTACTAATTCCTCTCTTTTTCTTCCTCCAACCACTCTTTAATTAATTAATTAATATTTTTAATTAATTAATTTTCTCACCCTAACCAAGTTAATTAATCTTTTTAATTAACTATTTTTTTAAATCAAAATTAATTACTCAATTAATTAATTAATTATTTTTTATCTAAAATCAAATTAATCCTTTTTTTTTATCCACCTCTCATCCAAATTAATTAATTAATCTTTTCAATTAATTAATCCATCTATCCATCCATCTATTTTATCACATTAATTAGTTAATTAATCATTTTAATTAATTAATTAATCCCTCAAATCAATCCAATCACTTGGTCCCAATAAAATGGAATTTTGATTCGGTAAAACTCTTTGCCTACCAAAAGCGAAGGTATCAGCCTTTTTCCTCACTCTCAAAACACCAAATCAAAATTAATCTGATCAACTCCTAAACCCCTCCATTTAATCGTGGAACGAACTATGTGAGTTTTGATTCCTATTCAATGTGGTACGTAGACATGTTTGGAATCTAAAGCCAAATCTCAAATTCAAATCTCTATCCATCTCTTTTTCCCTTTTTAATTTATGGATATTTTATTTTAATTTTCACCATGCACTCATGTCATATTCATGCATCTTATTTATAAATTATCATCTAATAATATTTGTCATTCATGAAATCAATTTTTCAAAGTCAAATTAAACTTAAGAGCCAAATTTTAATTATTTAAAACCAAAAACCTAGTCTCCGAGCTCAACTTGATTCGAGGCTAGTGATTTTATCGATGAGCAAATTAAAGTAAAAAATTAATAAATTAGAGCCAAATTGGGTTTTTCCTTAATTTTTTTATTTAAAAATAAATTAGAGTGGCGACTCCCAAAAATCATTTTCAAAATCAACCAATCTGAACCCGAGGGTTCGATCGTGAGTCTAAACCCAAATGAGCATCCCGGTTCCCTCTAATGGACAGGACTGGTGCTCGGGCGAGACATCACAGCTGGCAACTCCACTGGGGACTGGTTGCCACCTTTTTTCTAATAAAATGGAAAATAAGAGGATTACTATTTGGTTAGGGAAAAATTTTCCAAAATAATCTCCTTTTGGCTCATTATATATAATTTGACTTTCATACATCACTTTGCGTAATAAAGGCTCTTTGCCTAAACCTTAGCTTTAGGAAAACTTTTGGATGGCGAGTAGCATTGGCTCGACAACTCTTTTTGAGTATATTGGGAGATAGTGAAAGCATCCCACCCCGCAATGAATCCCCGATCATTTCAGTGGTGTAATGAGCAATAAGTACTGTTGGACCCACACGAGGCTCTTTGCCTCACATGTGATTATGTATATCGATGTTTTAATGGGACAGGGACCCTTAAATCAAAATACCCTTCACCCTTGTGCATATAGTCGCCCTAGCTTTGGCCTTAGATTTTATTTATCGTAATAATTGATACTCTTGCATGTTCATAAAACCTTTTTTAACTTGCATCAGACCATGATCATGCATATATAACATGAGAAACTCGACAAGGTAAACCCTCAAACACCTCAAAGACCCAAACTAGTGGTCCGTTACCCCAAAAACACCTCACACACTCACCCTGTCAACATATAAACCTGGTGACCAACCATGTGGAAGGAATTCTTTTCCTGACACACCTTCACAGTCATGCCATTTTTCCTTCACAATTCTATTTTCTTACCCATTTTTTCTATATGTTTTCTGTTTTAAGGTACTAATGGCCAACACCTTCAACTTCGATTAAGACGCCATGAGCGCTTTCTTCACTAGCCTCCTCAAGAAATAAGAGGAAACTTTTCAAGATGTACTCACCACCGCTCATTAGATCCAAGCTGAAAGTTTCACCAATGCTCTCAATACCCAGTCTGCTACCTTTACTGATGCCCTCAACTCCTAATGCCAATCCATCATTAATGAGGTCAAGAACATGACCAATGCCATTGTCACTCCCCCTCCTGCTCGTGTTGAGCTTGCATCTACCCAAGCTAGGACTAGCCATGTCCCTACTTTTACTCTTCACATTATCAATCTCATCGATAAAGGGAAAGCACTTGAAACTCCAACCTCTCCTATTGTAGACTTAAACACAACCACTCCCTTCCCCACTACGAATCCTTTTCAAAGTGGAGATTTCTTTAGCTTTCTTGAAATTAAGAAATTGATGGAGAAAATTGAGGCCATGGAGAGAACACTTAAAAACATCAAAAAGCACGAAGACATAATAGATGTCGACTCCTTAGCTTTCTTCTCAAATGCACGAGTTCCACCAAAATTCAAAATGCTGGCCATGGACAAGTTTAATGGCACCACATGTCCCAAAACTCATCTCAAGATGTATGTGGGTGCCATGAGACCCTTTGATGTGGATGATGAGGTCCTTGCTCAGTTATTCCAACAATCTTTAACTAGAGCAACTATCAAGTGGTTATTAGATCTTGACCGGAATCACAAGAAAACTTAGGATGACATTTGCAATGCTTTTGACAAGCAATACCACTATAACATTGAGGTTGATGTCACCTATTGAGATTTGGAAACCACCAAACAAGGGCTAAAAGAATCCTTCACCGCATTCTTTATAAGGTGGAGGACAAAAGCAGCTCAAATAGTGAACCATCCATCTGAAGTATAGCAAATTGACATCATAGTCAAGAACCTCCTTTCTTAATATCAAGCTCATTTGCAAACTCGATACCTCTCCAACTTCAAAGCTCTCATTGCTATTGCCTCCAAGATCGAGGATTTTATTCAATCGGGACAAATCAAAAATGAATCCTCTAGTTTGAGGTATCATAAGAATAATAATTACACTACCAACTCTAATACCAAAAGAGAAGGGGAGGTAAATGCTGTCTCTTATCATTAACCAATGAGGTTAGAAAGGAGGACTTTCTCTAAGCTAGGCATGCCTCTTAACATCATTTACAAGAAAGCCTTAGAGGCTAATCTAATTAAGCTTTTAGAACCATGACCTCCTCCAAACCCCTTGCCCAAGGGTTATAACACTAATGAGCACTACAACTATCATTAAGGGCCAAGGCATAAAACTAATGCATGCAAGCCTCTGAAGCATAAAATCCAAGACCTCATTGACAGTGGAGACATCATTGCTCCCAAACCCAAAGTCTATCACCACCACCTATCCTTTTTTAAACCACTGAGCTCACCCAACCATCTCAAGCTTCATCTAATAACCAGTATTTTGAGAAGAGTGCCAGTGCTGTTATGCCCCTATCCAAGTCCTTCGAGTCTATATCAGAGTCTTTTGAGTTTGTTTTCTATTAAAATTTTCTTTTTGAGTCTGCTAGGTCTTGTCCTTCTGAGTTTGTATTTTGCCTTCTAGGCTTATCCTTTAATGTACTTATTATGGGACTTTTATCAGTAATAAAAAGTTTGAACTTTTTAATTTGCTTTAATTTTTTATGATTCATCTTTAAATGGGACATCTTAAAAAAGAAAAAAAGAAAGAACCAAAAAAATGAAAAATACAAAAAAAATACAAAAAAAAAAAAAAGAAAAAGGCAAAAGGATCAACTAATTATGGCATATAGGAAAAAATAAAAAATCTCATACATTGCATCTGCATGATAGTAGTGAAAAAAATAATGAGCTATTATACACAAGACAAGGACATGATAGGGATGATCCAAGAATTGCCGTTCACGAGAACCCAACCTACACACACAAGAAACCTATTGATGAGAAGTTATAAAGAACAAAGATCATGATTATCGATGGAGATTAGCTGAGCACTTCAACTAGAAGATGAGAGACAAGGGTTTGCAAGAAGGAAATCCAATTTTGGAAGAAATCCAAGCCCTTATTCATGATTTAAGAGGAAGTTCAAACTAAACTGGACTAGATGGTACATGCTCAAGAAGATCCTATCCAACATGGGCACCATCTTCATAGACATAGACGGAAGCGAATTATCCTATCCTAGCAATCCATATCAGTTGAAATGATACATCATT
This sequence comes from Reutealis trisperma, assembly GCA_947687605.1. NCBI lineage: Eukaryota > Viridiplantae > Streptophyta > Magnoliopsida > Malpighiales > Euphorbiaceae > Reutealis > Reutealis trisperma. The sequence continues at coordinate 186,785 of CANTUT010001614.1, read as the reverse complement.
CAAAGATGACATATGCTTTTCATTTCTGTTTCCAGAACTATGTGGACCTAATTCTCCCTAAAAGAAAAAATCTATGGAAAAGTGATGTAAATGATACGTAGGCAGCCTAACTCGGGTGCGGTCCAAATCATAATACAAAATATTTTGTTGCATCACATTCTCATTCTCTTTGTGCCTAGTACATCATTCACTTAATTCTTTTGCCTTAAAAAAAAAAAGAATGCTCGCTAAGCTAAAAACTTAAAAGGGAAGCTTAGGCAAATATTAGAGCAAAAATAAAAGATGTCTCATTTAATGATGATCAAATCTTGCAAAATACAAACCCACCATAAAGGATAGACTTTTAATATCGTCTATAGCTTATCCTATTTTGTGTAGTCCTGTCAACCTGTAATTATTTCAAAAAAAAAAAAGGGTCATATATGAAGTCATGGTCTAGCCAGTCCTCCTTTACCTCTTAAGATGCAAATCTTTCATGTCCTCATCAGAGTCAAAATCTATCACAATGTTCTTTTTTTTTAGTCATTATTGTAACCTATGGTGTCACACATCTAGTAGATCCCTGAGTCTCCTTCAAAGAATGAGTCACCCCCTTTGTTTGGGCTGCAGTTCTCTTCCCACTACTAGTGGCTCCTCATACAGTCTCTCCTTCCTTAGCTGCTTCATCCTTTATTCCTCTCGGCAGGGCAGCCTGGTACTCTTTCTCAACTAGCCAAACCACTTTTATTAACCACTTGTCATACCTCTCAGTGGTCCAAAGTGAGATTCCAAAATAAATAGCATGATAACTCCTCAGCTAGCCAGCACTTGATAACTTTAGCAATGGGAGCTATGATCTGCAGAAACTCTAGGAAGAAAGAAAAACTGGGGGCACATCCTGGGTCTACCTCATCTACCTCAAGACCTTCATCCCCTAGTGGAAAGTCATTCAAACTAAGCCCAACAGGTAAACCACTTGACACCCATGGCCCCTAGTCGTGAGAGATCAAATCCTTTACAATTGATGGTACTAAAAATGTGTCCTCTGGGGCAAGTTGCAAGCAACCATCCTATCTGATCTCTGACCGAGTATCAATAAAGCATGTACTAAAGAGTAGGGTCTACTGCCTAAAAATGATCCATTAGCCACACTTTTAAGATAACCTAAAATCTAAAACAGACACCCACAAAGCACCCCAATAGAAAGGGTAAGACAAAGTTTTCTCACTTGATGAATAACTGGCAAGACAGTTCATCTTTCTAAATCTTGAACAAAAAAATTGAGGCTCATTAGTGTCTTTATCAGCATAGCTCTAAACACAAAATGCCTCTATTTCATCTACCACTATGGCATCACCCAATTTAACAAACCTGTAACTGACACTCAAATAGAAAATCAAGGCCCCCATGTTGAGCCTCTGCACCCCTCATATCCCCCTAGTCACCAGAATCACAGAACTTCTCAAACACAGTGGTAAAATTCACTTAACCATCACTAACCATCATCTGGCTTGCAACATCTTTAGGCAAGTCAAAAACTCTTGAAAAATTCAAAAAATGCTATACTTTGAACTCTGGCACCACTAGAGTTGCCTTGAGTCATAGCCAAGCCACATTCCCAATCTCCTTGGAATAGACATAGCTCCTCCTCAGCAGCACCAAAACAGAAACCACGAGCCACCAGATTCTAAAATTTGAAGCAACCCCTCGAACTCCTCATAATACCACTATGGCAACCATCTCATACCAACCCAAGTTGAGTTCCTTAACCTTGTCGAGTTCCTCAATCCATAAATACATGTCTCCACAGGACAAAAAGGTCACATAAAAAAAATTGCATTCACAAAGTAACTGCATGAATCCACCCTTATGGATCCATGCAACCATTAATTTTAGGCATCACCACAAATCATGCATGGCATAAAAGTCAGGCAAAAGGTCTATGAATATGAAACATGCATGCATCATCTATGCACCAGTACCTATGCAATCATATGCAATCATACATCATCATGCATAAGCTGAGTCAATAGCCTTACTAACCTCTCCTAAAGCTAACTAGTACTTTCTCAAATATGATCAATACCTCTTTGAAGCTAAATGGTACCTTTCTAGATCTAATCAATGAAGCATGACTTCCAGAGTCTCTTTACTCCCAGCAAAGTTCCTTTGAGCCTTCTGAAAGGCCTAACCCCTTACATCAGAAGCCTAAGTTTCTTTGGCATAACTAAAATCTTATCAGAATCTTTTGAGTCGACTTGCCATAAGCTGAGGCTCTTCCTCTACCAAAATCTTGTCAGAATCTCGTAAGCCAACTCGTCATAGATCGAGGCTCTCTTTTCACTAAATCATCTTATCCAAAATCATCTTCCACCTATGAGTGTTTGGAAATGATTACCTAGACATCCATGTGGTTCTTTTGCCATCTCTTTTATCAAAATCCATCAACTTCACCCATAAATGTCTAGAAACGATCACCTAAGCATCAATGTGGTCCCTTTTTCCATCTATTTTGTCTAAATCCATCAATTTTACCTATAAATGTCTAGAAAAGGTCACCTAGATATCTATATGGTTTCACTTTCCACATCTTTTACCCAAATTATCTTTACCTCCAACATTAAGGCCATATAGATAGCCTTGATTGACATTCACCAAATCTTCTCTAGCATTAAGGCCAAACATATAGCCTTGATTGAGATTTACCCAAATCTTTTTTTACCTCCAACATTAAGGCCAGATAGATAGTCTTGATTCTTTTTTACCTCTAGCATTAAGGCCAAATAGATAGTCTTGATTAAAATTTACCCGAATCTTATTTACCTCCAATATTAAGGAAGGATAGATAGTCTTGATTGAGATTTACTCCAAATCATCTTTACCTCTAACATTAAGGCCAAACAGATAGCCTTGATTGAGATTTACCCCAAATCATCTTTACCTCTAACATTAAGGTCGAATAGATAGTCTTGATTCTTCTTTACCTCCAGCATTAAGGCCAAATAGATAGCCTTGATTGAGATTTACCCAAATCTTCTTTACCTCCAACATTAAGGTCGGACATATAGCCTTGATTGAGATTTACTCTAAATCATCTTTACCTCTAGCATTAAGGCCAAATAGATAGCATTGATTGAGATTTACCCCAAATCATCTTTGCCTTTAACATTAAAGCCAGACAGATAGTCTTGATTTTCTTTACCTCTAGCATTAAGGCCAAACAGATAGCCTTGATTGAGATTTACCAAAATCATCTTTACCTCTAGCATTAAGGCCAAATAGATAGCCTTGATTGAGATTTACCCAAATCATCTCTACCTCCAAGGTTGAACAGATAGTCTTGATTGAACTTTACCCCAAATAATCTTTATCTCCAACATTAGGGCCAACCAGATAGCTTTGATTGAGATTTATCCTAGATCATCTTTACCTTCAACATTAAGGCCAGACGGATAGTCTTGATTCTTCTTTACCTCCAACATTAAGGCCAGACAGATAGCCTTGATTGAGATTTACCCCAGATCATATTTACCTCTAATATTAAGACTGGACAGATAGTCTTGATTCCTCTTTAACTCCAAAGGCTGGACAGATAGCCTTGATTGAGATTCGCCTCAAACATTCTTCATCTTCAACATTAAGGCCGAATAGATAGCCTTAATTGAAATTCACCAAGACTATTCTTGCAACCAATGTTAAGGCCGAATAGATAGCCATTGATAAATTTTCATTTATCCTAGAGGGCCTCCTCCCAAAGGACATGACAAGAACACACAATCCTAAAGTTTGACATGGCACCTATTCCCAACGTTGACAATCATCAGAATCACCTTTTGTTCAAAACCAATTCTGATGAAGGGGCAACTGTGAACCCTCAATTTTACACTCTCATAATCCAACCGCAACCTTAGCACTTGTTGAGTTTAACACGTTACGCAAAGCCATTATGATAGTCCTGCTAACCAATTAGCAAGCAAGGATGCTGCCCCTGAAAGAAATTTTTTTTAGCCTTCAATTACATTGCTACTAGATATCTAAATTTCTTAAACTCCATACCAACCAATCTCTAAAAAAAAAAAAAAAAGAAAGAGAGAGAGAGAGAGAGAAAGAGAGAGAGAGAGAGAACCACGTCAGCTGCCACCAGAGCAGCCAGTGGGGCCATCGGTTGTGTGGGCGGTGCTGCCGGCCTCTCTGACGGCACGCCTCCTAGAACACCAGTGGTGCTGCCTAGAGGCTCGGTGGTGCCGTCAGCTCTTTTGGTGGTGTGGTCCCCATTACCCTTTTTGCAGTTCCCAAAATGCCCCTAATATGATTTTTTAGCATTTTTCTAGCCCTACCCTTTTGGTCTTTTCACTTTTCTACTTCCCAAATTATCCTCATCCACTTTTCCTATAAATACTCTCATCCATTCTCCCATTTCACACACCTCTTGAATTGGTATTTGATGGTTATCTACTAATTCCTCTCTTCTTCTCCCTCCAACCACTCTCTAATTAATTAATTAATCTTTTTAATTAATTAATTACCTCACCCTAATCATGTTAATTAATCTTTTTCATTAACTAAAACTCTTTTTTTAATTAATCACTCAATTAATTAATCAATTAATCTTTTTAATTAATTAATTAATCACTTTTTTTTCAAAAATCATTCTTTTTTTTCAAAAATAAAATTAATCTTTTTTCTTAATCCACCCTCCATCTGAATTAATTAATTAATCCATCTATCCTTTTTATCATATTAATTAGTTAATTAATTATTTTAATTAATTAATTAATCCCTTAAATCAATCCAATCACCCGGTCCCGATAAAACGGAACTTCGGTTTGGTAAAACTCTCTGCTCACCAAAAGCAAAGGTATCACCTTTTTTTCCTCACTCTCAAAACACCCAAACCAAAATCAATCTGACCAACTCCTAAACCCCTCCACTTAATTGTGGAATGAACTACGTAGATTTTTTATCCCCATTCAATAGGGTATGTAGGCACGTTTGGAATCTAAATCCAAACCTCAAATCCAAATCTCTATCAATCTCTTCTTCCTTTTTTAATCTGTGGATATTTTATTTTAATTTTCTCCTTGCACTTATGTCATATTCATGCATCTTATTTACAATTATCATCCTATAATATTTGTCATTCATGAAATCAATTTTTCAAAGTCAAATTAAACTTAAGAGCCAAATTTTGATTATTTAATACTAAAAACCTAGTTCCTGAACTCAACCTGGTTTGAGGTTAGTGATTTTATCCATGGGCAAATTAAAGTAATTAAAATTAACAAATTGGAGTAAAATTGGGTTTTCCCTTAATTTTTTCATTTAAAAATAAATTAGGGTGGCGACTCCTAAAATCATTTTTAAAATCAACCAAATCCAAACTTGAGGGTTCCATCGTGAGTCTAAACCCGAATGAGCATTTCAGTTCCCTTTAGCGGACTGGGCCGGTGCTCAGGTGAGGCCTCACACTATCTAGGCGATCACTTACCTCCATACATAACAAATTAGAACTATCATATGCCATATATCCGTACATGAATAGTACGTCTATATAAGTAGTAATAAATTCTAACCATCTATATATGAGATATAGCATCCCTCAAGTTAAAGGATTATATGCACTATTATGACCTAGATGATAAATAATTGACAAGTAGTAGGACCCCATATTATTATCATCATCTAACGTCACAGTTTGACTATTCATCCTATGAATATCCATGTATTTGTATCGACATTACATGTCAAGTAGTGTGAGACTCACTGCCTCTATAATCATTTGTATCATATATTGATTATAGAAAACAAATAGAGGTGATAGTCTTTTGGAATTAATGATGCCTAGTCATTAATCCTATGTCCATAAATATATTTAAAATATTTGTACAAGAGCGATATGTCTCCCATATTCTCAACACTTGATAATAGATCCTCTTACAAATACTTAAGGACTATATTCAGTAATATGAAACCTTTTTCACATTATGAATATATTTATTATGCCATTGAAAATTAATATCTATAATTACATAACTATAAATGGCTCATAGGGCACATACTGCTATCAATCTCTCACATGCACTAGAGCCATTCTGCTTAGTATTAGAAACTTATCTTCTCAAGATGAAGTTTAACTGTTATTGACTTTTGACTTTAGTTAATGGATTAACCAAGTTAATGGTTAATGCTATTTTCTGCAAAGCTAGAACGCCCTATTCCAATAATTGATTTGATAATATCTTAATGCCTTTTGAAATATTCTAAATTTTAGTATGAGACTCGAGTTCTCTTGCTATAAGCTAAGGCCCCATTATTATCATAGCAAAGAGATACTTTGTGATGTATTGGAGAAACTCTCAAAACAGTTCATAACTGCTGAATCCAAAATAGTTTCTTATTTGCAACATCATATGTAGTGAATTCCGCTTCCATAATGAAGTTTGTAACAACAATTTGCTTAGAATTTTTCTAGCAAATTATTTCTTCAATATAGATAACAACAATCCCAATGATAAACTTTCTATCATTTATGTAGTAACATTCTTCATTTGTTAAAATTAAATCTTAAATACTTCCCAAGTACTTTAGAATAATTTTGATTATATTTTCAATAATTTAATCTTAGATAGGATTAGAATTTGTTAGTCATACTAACAACATTCTCGATGTATGGATCATCATACATCTCTTGTATAATTTAGATTTCTTATAGTTATACTATAAGGAATCCATGCCATATTTTCTTTGGGTATCTAGTGAATCAACCCTGAAAAGGTGGATATTAAAATTGTAGGAAATAAAACTTTTGGAATTAGCATGTTGAACTTTTCAACACCCTTTCCAAATATTGACTTAGACATATTCAACATTCTCTTCAATCTATCTCTATATATCTGAATTAACAAGAATGTAAAATATTTATCTCAAGTCTAAATGAAGAAAGTAATGGTAAAATCATTCTATAAATGTAAATATATTAATTCTTTTTAAACTAATGTGTTATCCATGCACAAAACTTGAAAGTGAGGATACTCCCATTATCCTTTTGCACATTAAGGATTCATCTTGCGATGATACAACTCATTAAGGTTTTGCATACTTTGGAATTTTCTTAAGACTTTAAGCCTTTAGATTTATTCCATGATTATGTTTTCTTTTCTAGAGAAAGAAAAATAGTATTGACATATATATGTCAAACTTATAATCATTATGTATTGTTATATCGTATATAGCTATAATAGAATCATCTCATAATTTGCTTCATCATGCATGTACAACTTTTGTGCATTCATATCAAGTAAATTATATTTTTCTTAAGATTAGATATTTTACTATCTCATAATTCACTTAATCATAAATATACAACTATTGTGTATTCATATAAAGAAAATCATATCTTATAGAAAAATTAGATATTCTACTAAACCTTTTAGTAGCCTATAAGGATAAAACATTTAGTTAGTTTTAGACTTTTTACAGGGTTGATCAAATTTTACTTTGATCATTATATTGGATATTATTGGATGGCAGTCACCCGATCATTCTATCTTTCTCAATATGCCACTTTCTTGAATAAACATTTTATCAAGAAATAACATCTTTGCTAACAACACTTTGTTATGCAAAAGATAGAAATACTATCCTAAACCACCTTTAGGATATCCAACAAACCTTATGTCACATCCCAACTTTAGAGATATGATGGTCCTAGAACATGGGAGACATAAGGTCACCCACGCCCATAGAACCCACTCATACATATACAAACATAGCCTAGGATCGTACCAAAATGTTATGCATTAACTTAATTATCCAATAATAATGAAAACCTTAACCAGCGGAAGAATAGTATTAAAATACTTTAAATATAATCCATATGAAAAGAAAATTTAAGACTCCAAATAAATTAAATAATTAATATATTCCAAATATAAACCCCCAAAATAAGGACTCCTAGAGCGTCTAGAGACTCATCATCTTATAGTACAGTAATGAACTTTGATAAGGAAATTTCCTAACTAGAGTAGGTTGCTTGAGTGATCACCTTGCCTCCTCATAATGCTCACTAGAACCACACAAGAAAAAATGGGTGAGATAGATGATCTCAATGAGTAAACAATATAACTTATACAATAACACATATTCACTTAAAAAGGGCCCATAGCTTATAACATATAATTCATGATTCACAATTCATGATTCATAACTCATGGTTCAAAGTTTGCAATTTAATAAGGTTTGCAGAAATCACACTCATTACTTATGAGTGAAGGCCCTGCTCAAATCACTCGTGAGTGAAGATCTTGCTCAATTCACTCGTATATTCTAGTGAGTGAAGACCCTGCTTAATTCACTCGAGGGAGAAATGGCATCATACCAAATTTCAACTCCCAACCCATCACTTATAAAGAGTTGTGAAATTGATCAAGCTCCACGGCTAGAACCACCCATTCTAGCTGAGGTTGATACTTTTCCCCTATCCATTGGGTTAAGACTATGTGCATAAGTTCTGATGATTACCCGCATCGGCTTGAGAATTTCTGTATAAAAGGTTTAGAGGTGCCATAGCTAGAGCTAATGGCAATCACTTATAACAATAGCATTTAAGAATGCAATCACATATAACATAATAGCAATAGTAGTTTAACTTATTGAACAAAAGATAATAATGTTGTGGTTATAGAAAGAAAATAAGGTAAGGAAATAATTCACAAAGGTTATTTATTATAATGGAATAATGAAAAATGATTTTAGACCAATTGTCCTTTGGCAACCCAAGTTTCCAAAGAAATCATTTACTCATAATTAAAAATAAAAAAGAACTTGGGTTTCAAGATATCAAGAGTTTGCAAAATATGATAACTTGTACTTGTAACTTAAAACATAATATTTACTCACCCTATGGTTCCTTCGCTCTTAGTACTCGTAGCCCTTAAACCTCTAAAACTCCTCAAGTTCTAACATAATATTTAATTTAATACTTAGTATTTATTTAATCATCATTGTCACATCCCAACCTTAGAGATATGACAGTCCTAGAACATGGGGAGACATAAGGTCATCCATGCCCGTAGAACCCACTTACATGTAAACAAATCATGCCTAGGATCTCACCAAACCTCTTACAATAACTTGTTTAAAACATTTAGATGAATACCTTAAATTACGGAAGTCTAAGATAAATCATTACATATAAAATCTATGAGGAAAATAATATATATCAATAAGTATCAATCAACATTCCCGGAGCATCTAATGACAAGACTTCATAAAACATTATTATTGATAACTTGGAAAATGAATTCCCCAAGCGAAGTAGAATGCTTAAGCCATCACCTTGCCTCCTCACATTTGCTCACCTGGAACCACACAAGGAAAAAGGGGGTGAGATAGATGATCTCAATGAGTAAATGATAAGGCACATGCATATCACATATTCCTTTGAAAAGGAAACACATAACTTTTACATATAGTTCATGATTTATACTTCATGAATTAGGTTGCAATTTAGCAGGGTTCAATTTGGCAAGTTTGCAGAAATCACACTTATCACTTATAAAGAGTGAAGGCTATTGCTCTATCACTCGAACTTATAAAGGAGAGGTGGCCTTATACCAAATTCCAACTCCTATCACTTATAAGGCATAAAACTGATTAGGCTCCATGGCTAGAACCGGCCCTTTCTAGCTGAGGTGGATACACTACCCCTATGCATCGGGTTAAGACCATGTGCACAGGTTTCGATGATTACCCGCATCGGCACGAGGATTCTGCAAAAAGGGTTAAAGGTACCATAGCTAGAGTTGATGGTAATCACAATTAGCAATATCACATAAGGCAACAATAATATGTATTCCAATAAACAACAGTGGTTTAGCTTTCGAACAAAAGATATAATAATAGTGTAGTTCCAGAAAGAATATAAGTTGGGGTGTTAATCATAAGAAATTCTCATTGGATAACTAAAATAGTTTTGGGCCAAATGTCCTTTGGCAACCCAAGCTTGTTAAAGAAATCATATAATAATATTTAGAATAGAAAGAACTTAGGTTTCAAAGATCACAAAGGCTCACATAACATGGTATCACCTATTTGTAACATAACAAAATGCTACTTGCACTTGTAGAATGAGTACGATGTTTACTCACACTTGAAACAGGAACATAGAGTTTACTTACACTTGTAACATAAACATAGTGTTTACTCAACTTGGGGTTCCTTTGCTCCTAGCAAACGTAGTCCCTTTGCCTTTCTAAAGCTCCTCAAACTCTAACATAATATTTGATTTACCACTTAGTATTTATTTACTCATAATGCTCCTATCCCATAACTACCCCATGCACATATAGCATACACATATACTTAGAGTCCACACATAGGTGTACTCATCACTTGCACATAACATGTTGACTTTGAAAGTCTTGCATACTTAGGCCTTATAGGCTCTCTTAATATCACATTAATGCCTTTTTTAGGTCATCCAAATATTATTACCTCAATATCATTTTACTTTAGCAATCATCTTAATACACTTTACACTTCCATACATGTCAACTTAACCATTACCTTTCAAGTGTCATGCTTAACTCTTATGATCCTTTTTATTCAATTGTCACTTCATCAACTCAAAATCATGTATTTATTATCAAGTCATCATAACATCTAGTTCCATATTTTCCAATCACATTTGTATTCTAATCACAATATAAGGTTAAGATACCTTAAGTATACCATAATCCATTTAAGCTTATATAGGATCATACCTTCAACTAACATGCAATTTTATCATTTATTATACATACATACATGTCAATAATCATCAAAACACATCACGTAAAAATTATAAACATTGGGACAAAAATATTCATGTAGGCCGAATGCATCACCAAGGTAAAAACTAAATTCTTCTTCTTTTCGCACTTTCCGTCTATTTTAGAAATATGGAAAAACATGGTTTGAACCAAGATTTTTCATGTAAACACAACAAAAATCATTTTAGAATTTTAATCCATATGAATCGGCCACACTTGGTTTTGTTTATACATAAAAATTCAACTTTTGAATTATAGAGCACAAAACCATGAGTTTTCTTATTTTCGGTATTTTTCGGTCATTTAAGAAATATGTAAACAGGTTGTTTAAACTATTATTTTTCATTCAATCATAGAAAATATCAGTTTAGAACACATCAATACATGATTTGGTAGCCATATATAGGATTTATACAAACAAATTCCAAGTTTAAAGGCTTAGGTGAAAAATCATGAGTTTTCGCGCTTTCCGTTTATTTCAGCAATAAACAGACACATGATTCAAATCATTATTTTTCATCTAAACAAAACAAATATCATATTAGAGCACTTCCTCACACAAATCGGCAGCCATATGTTAATTCAATAATAGAAATTTCCAACTTCCAAGTTCTAACATAAAAACCTTGAACTCCTTTATTTTTCGAAACTTTCCGGTCATCACAGAAATATGCAGAAATATTATCTAATCCAATATTTTTCATCAAAATAGATCAAAAATCAGTTTAGAGAACAACAATACACAAATCGCCCCCCCTTGTGATGTTTATGCATAAAAATTGTGATTTTAAGTTATAGAATTCACCTTTGGAGAAATCTCACGGAAAGAATTGTGTTTTCAGTAGAAAATAGATTTTCTCTCCCAAAAACTCACCCAAATAGAATTAAATCTATAAAAATCAGTAGTCAAATAGTTCAAAATAATTTTCCCATAATTTATTTTATAGAAATCAGTTTAGAAATTGAAAGAGAAGAAAAACTTATGATTACGGTCAAGAAATCACAAAACAGAAAGGTGTTTTCTTAATTTCGGTAGAGAGAAATATTTTGAGAGGATTTTTCTGCCAAGATATAGAAAAAATAAGGGGATGGTTGCTGGAACTCTATTCTGGCTGAAAATTTAGAATATATACTAGGGTTTGGGTAAAATTTCCACTAATACCCTTAATGAACTAGGTTAGGAGGATTTTAGTGTAGTGGGCTTTTAGGTATTTGGACTTTTATTTAAATTTTTGGGCTGAGTAAAATTAAAAATAAAAGAATATTTTTCTTATTATTTCTGTAACATTTCCCCCAAAAATATTCATTTTAAAATATTTTAAAAATACTCATAAAATTGTCTTATGCATGAAAATTCATTTTATTCTAAAATAAATTCTTTTATGCAAATGCACTTCATGTAAATTAGTTATTTCATAATAGCAACTCATATTATGCATATTAAAATTAATTTAATATGCCACATACTCTTCAATCACTTAGATCACTAATTTTCACAAAGCACACACTTAATCTTAATAGTTCTAAATCAAACAATTTATCACGAAAATTCATAGGGTGGGTGTGGGTTGTTACAATTATGCTATCCTATCCCATAACTATCCCATGTACATATAACATTTACATACACTTAGAGTTGCATATAAATGTGCACTCATCACTTGCACATAACATGTTGACTTTAAAAGTCTTGCACACTTAGCCTTTATCGGCTCATATGAAATCACATTATAACTCATACCAATAATTTTCTCAAGTCAAACACAATGTCATGATCTTAATATCAATTCACTTTAATAATCATCTTTATACACTTAACACCTCCATATATGTCAACTTATTAATAGCCTTTCAAGTGCCATGCTCATCTCTTATGACCAATTCATTCAATCAATCTTTTCATCAATTCAAGATCATTAATTTCTTATTAATTCATCATGAATCTTATTTCCATATTACCCAATCACATTCACATTTTACTCACAACATCAGGTTAAGATGTCTTAAGTATACCAAATTGCTTCTAGTATTATCTACAGTCATTCCTTCAACCAACATGCAATTTAACCATTTATCATTCATACATACATGTCAATAATCATTAAAATATATTACATAAAAATTATAGACATTGGGATAAAAATCCCAATGTAGGCCGAATACACTATCAAAGAGAAAACCTGAATATTCTTATTTTTTATACTTTTTGTCTATTACAATAATATGCAAAAAACATGGTTTGAACCAAGATTTGTCATGCAATCAAAACAAAAATCATTTTAGAACATGAATCCCAATGAATTGGCAGCCATAGATGTCCATATGCATGAAATCTTCCAACTTTAGGTTTTAGGATGAAAAACCATGAGTTTTCTTGTTTCTGATATTTTTCGGTCATTACAGTAATATGTAAACACATGATTTAAACTATTATTTTCATTCAATCATAACAAAAATCAGTTTAGAATTCCAATATGTATAAATTGACAGCCATTCTTGCATGCACACATGAAATTTTCCAACTTTTAAGTTCTAGGGCGAAAACCATGAATTTCCTTATTTTCTGAAACTTTTTGGTCATTACAATAATATGCATAAGTATGATTTAATTCGTTATTTTTTATCTAAACACATAAAAAATCCATTTAAAGCACAAGCATGTAAAATTTTCCCCCTTGTAATGTTTATGCATGAAAATTTCAATTTTAAGTTGTTAGATTCACTTTTGGAGAAATCACGTATAGAGATTGGTGTTTTCAGTAGAAAAATTATTTTCTCTTCCAAAAACTCACCTAGGCTGAATTTAATCAATAGAAATTAGTAAATATTCAGTTCAAAATAATTTTCTCATGATTAGTTTCATAGAAATCCAATAATAAATTGAAAGGAGAGAAAAACTTGCAAATACGGTTAAGAAATCGCAAAGTTTGAAGATATTTTGTGAATTTTGGTAGAGATATTATTTTTGAGAAAATTTTTCTGCCAAAATAATAAAATAATAGAATGGTAGCTACTGGAAGCAAGGGCTGGCCGAATTTACTTAATATAGGTAGGGTTTTGGACAATTTCCAAGATTACCCTTAATGAGCTAGGTTAAGAGTGCTTTAGTGTAGTGGGCTTTTGAGTATTTGCACTTTTTATTTAATTTTGGAGCTGATTAAAGGCAATTAAAAATAAAATATTTTTTTATTATTTTTATTAAAATTTCCCTGCAAAATATTTATTAAAAAATATTTTAAAAATACTCATAAAATTATTTTACACTTAAAAATCGCCTTTTTGCATGAAAATTCATTTTATGTAAAATAAATTATTTCATGCTAATGCACTTCATATAAACTATTTATTTCACAATAATAACTCATATTAGGCATATCAAAATTAATTTAACATATCACATACTCATAAATCACATAATTCATAAATTTCATAAAAGCACTTACTTAGACATAATAGCTGTAAATTCAAGTAATTGGTTATAAAAACTCCTAGGATAGGTGTGGGTTGTTACACCTTATCTTAATTAGAATTATCTTCCAATTGTCTAACTTTAGCTTATCAAATAAGTTAGATATCTCAAATCAAATTATGAATAAGAATTTTCTTATCTATCTATGTCATATCATATATGAGTTAGGATATGATAGACTTTGGAGAAAATTCTATTTAAGAATATTATGCTATTATTTATAAATTTCCAAAAGGAAATAAATAAAAACTTTTATAGTTTATCATCTATTACATTATGTCACATATGTTGTAATTTATCTTTTAAGTGTACCATCACGTATGGTTTTTCCAAAAAGAATTATGATTATATGCTAATTTCATGAAATATTCTTAATATTTATTTTCCTTTTCATATTGAATTCCTTGAACATTTTAAAAATTCAAATGAACAATTCATTTTATTTACCTTTTTTCAAACAGGTCAATATTATATATATAGGTAAATATAATGAATTAGGAAAAACTCCCACTAACCATTTCACAAATGGTATTGATGCATCTGTATACATAAATTCTAAAACTTCTTTGATTTCTATCCTTTTATCCAACAAAAGGTGATCTAGTTATTTTTGCATTAAATACTAGTTCTAAGTTGAAATAAGTTCACACTCTAATAGGTAGTGACACATGTTATCTAACCAAGTTGTCTTATCTTCAGCTAAACAAACTAATTTAAGAAATCATAGCGGTTTTAGATTGGAGTTCTATATGGCATTATCATAAAAGCACTTGGAGTTGTTTTGTTATTATTAACTTAACAATAATACATTAACCATATAATTCATACTCTTAAGTTTGTTACCATAATAAACTATGCAAATATTTTTCTGGTAACGGAATTCAAAATTTCTTAAAGTTACAAAATAATGTAGCTTAAGTATAAAATACATGCATGATTTACAAAATATGATTTTAAAATCATCATTAAGTACATACAAGACATACAAAATATAAGGCATAAAATCATCATGAAGTATTCTAAAAGCTCTTTGGAAGCAAACATTTTGCCCCTTAGATCTTTTAAAATCACTTCATCTAATCTCTATGCTTTTGTTGCTTACTCTGATCATGTATATGGCATAGAAGCAACTATGTCATGAATCATAGCAACAGATGAACTATATGAAGCATTGGAATATAGTAACAAGAGATAGATTTACCTTCATAAGCTCTATCTTTCTCTTTGTTCTTTAATATTCACAATACTTAGAATAATTACTTTTCCAATATTCATAACATTGACAATAGAAATATTTTCTTTTATCAACTATAGCATTATCTATGGATTTGTCCCTTGCAATTTCGCTTTTAGGATTTATAATAGAAACTTTTTTTATTACCTTAAAGTGCATTTTCCATCTAATGGAAATTTGGAATGAATTTGAAGAATTAAATTATTTAAAAATTATTATTCATCAAAACATTTAGATTTTCCAGTTGTTTAATGAATTTAATCATCATATGAAAATAATTCCCAATTTATTTTAATTAAAAATTAGTAAGAAATAAAAGAGGTTACTCATAATTCAAATTCTTTCACAAAGAATACTAGATAGAAAAAATGGAAGAATAAGAAATTAAAGATAAAACATTTTCTTCTTTGATTTCTTTTCTCTAATTTCTAACTCTAGTTGAATAGTAAGAATAAGAACAAGAATGAAAAACATAGAGAAGACAAAGAAAAATAAAGTTATGAAGATCAAGAAGAAACACTTTCTCCTTTTCTTCCTTTACAATTTCTTTTCCTTTCATTTTTCTTTCTTTTCTTTTCCTATTTCTTTCTTTATAATTTTCTTCATATTCAAACAAAATAATTTCCTTAATATTTCATATTAATCAGTGTATTTATGTTCATCATACAACTCTTGTAGATGATGTATAATTACTTGGAGTCTTGTTATGTCCATATGTTGTTTTGCAACTCTTGACTTATAAAACAACCATAAAGCATCAATCTTATCCAATATTTTGTTTCCATTGCACTTAGAGTGATATGCTCTTTTGAAGTAGTCTTTTCTCTAAAAGACTAAGAACAAATCAAGTTAAATACATATACTGTGTACTCAAATGCAAGGACCATAGATTTAGGCCCTGTGAGCCTAAAAGATCAAATATATTCGTAGGTGGGTTTGTCAATTTCATATTATCAAAATGCAAAAAATAACAAGATTAATAACTTATGTAATTATGTAGCTACCATAATGATTTGGTCTTTAATCAAAATGGTAATCATACTAATTTGGCGAATCCTATACTTCTAAATGGGAAACGAAAATCTCGTTGGGGTGGATTTGTAGTAGGTGATTCAATTCTTATTAGATTATCACAAATTCCTCAGATACATATTATCGTTATTGGAATTTTGATATCTAACAAGTGAACAACACTTATTCATCACAACTCTTTATGAGGCTCAATCAATTTGGTTCATAATGTTTCCAACCTCAGATACGCATTGTCATTATTGGCTTTTCACATTAATCAAGTCAAACCCATTGGATCAACAAGTATAATGATTTGAACATTATATGTCTCAAATACTCATTATCATTATTGACATGTAATGTATCCTATACTCATAACATCACAAGCTTTACAATAACTTTAAGAAAACATTCAAACCAAATATATCACCCTTATATATCTATAACTGATGACATAAGTGTTTAAATTTTTCTTGAATTATTGCTCCAATAAAGAACCATGACTCAATATTTTCTTTAGAAGATTTTTGAACTTTATAGATTAGTCTCACTTTGCTCATTATCCATTTTAAACATATATCACATGCATTCATATATATCACATATATATTTCATAAAATGGACAACATACACATAGGTATGATAATGGATTTTATGGATCCACTTCCTAGCCACAAGGTATGGATATGGGATTTAGGTTATACAAATTACAAACATAAAATTACAACACTTGTATCTTCATGCTCCTATTAGGCATCTTTATGGGTTGAACCTCTTCTTGTTCTTGCATCTCCACATCTCCATATGTATATTAGTAACCTTGGCATTCCAAGGTGAGATTACAAAAAAAAGAGCTTATAGGCTTAATGGAATTGATTTACAACCTAAACGAATAATTAACATTTAATTACATCCCATCGAGTAATAAAATTAATTATTACATGCCCACATTAGAAATCATATATTATGGTTTTCAAATCTATGATCAACCATTCATTCCTCTCAAACAACAATAAAACATATATATACAACAATTGCATTTATAGACATATTGTTCATCATTGGAACATTTCCCAATTTTGCAACATTTCCAAAAAATCCATTTTGAATATCATATATTTAATGATTCTATAGCTTAAAATCATATTTTAAGTCATATAAATTTATTTGATTGAAAAATTAATCCAAAACAATTTTGGAAAAAATTAAAGTTGGGTATAGACACAGTGAAAATCGCAACCACCTTCACGGCCGCTATACAGATTTCGCGGGTGTGAAACTTGAATTCCAGTCATGATTCTCTATCAACATGAATAACTTTTATTCTGATCCATTCATTTATGGGTGAGACATCATTTTCACGGTCACAATTTACCAATCGTGGTTTCAATATTTTGGCGCGAATTTTGTGTCTGACAGCACAACATTTGTGCAACAATTCCTTTTTCAACCAAATAAAAAACCTCCAAAAAGAACATATAAAAAGGTTTTACATAGAAATTAAGTGGCTCTGATACCAATTAAAGGAATGGTGGAGCCAAATTCAGCGGAAGCAAGCTGGTGGAGTGAAATTGCAAACATTTTAAAATTTCACTTCACCCAATTCTAGTCTAAACATCCATTCATGCAATCAATTAATTTGTGTGTAAAACACATATGCATAGAAAGAAGAAGGAAGAGTAATCATATCACCTCTTGTAGGTTCCTTCTTTCTTTATCAAAGAGCTTCCCAAGTGTGAAGCCTCTAGATCATCTACACCTAGCTCACCTCTAAATTTCCTTTAGTTTCTTTGGTATTCTTGAATCCTTCTCTTGGTTGCCCAATTTTGATTCAAAATTTTGCCTCAAAAACCTTTAGGAAGACAAGGTTTTCTTTTATTGTTTTGGACTAAACTCATTTTCAAATTGCTAGCAATTTTATTCTTTCACAAAGAACTAAGAAAAAGAATTGGAGATTAAAAAAAAACTTGAAAAAACTATTTCTTCTTTTCTTTTTCTCTCAACTTCTTTCTCTTCAAAATTGCTACAACTCAAAAAATGATGTTCACTCTATTTTAGAATATAAAACTCATAGGTTTTATATTCTTTTCAAGACTTAACCCTTAAGTCTTCACAAAGACTTAAATATCCTTTTATGTTCTTTTAGCTCATAATTTGGTGAGGGGGCAAAAGTGAACTTTGCTTCTTCAAATGGTAAAATGACCATTTTATTCTTTAGGGGTAAAATGGATATTTCCATTAGCCAAAAGATATAATTACAATTTTAACCTTAGTAGAAAATTCTCTAACCCCTATACCCATCACACGGGCTTATGAATAGTGAATTTTCTCTAACTCCTAAATTGCCTTTTTTTCCATATCACATATGGGCTTAGGCCACATCTCATGTGTTTTGGGTTTTCACTAAGCTTAAAATTAATAAGTTTTTGATTTAGTCCAAATCAATTTCAATTTAATCTTTCTCATTTGTATCATATAAAAATTAAGATTTAATTAAATAAAAACCTTCATAGATTAAACATCAGGACATGCTAGGGTCCTTGTAAATTTAATTACATGTTTAATTATTTTACCACTAGTCAATTAATTAAATAATTTAATTAATTATTATGGTAAACCTTTTACACTTGGAAGGTGATCATTATTGGGTGTGTGACTTTCTAGATTCATGTCTAATTAGCAATAGGAATGAGAAAACATTTTTCTCTGCTAATGTAAAATCCCATTTCACACTTAGTCCCATAAGTCTTGAGTGACAACTAGCATTCCATATCATGACTACCTAATTAGAAATGAATGTTTATAGTTGATAACTTTAAACATCACCTGGACCATCGATCATAAATTATCAGGCACTAGAATCCCTACATTAAAGATTCAAATCTCGGTTAGGGTAATGGTTTATGTCAAACCCTAATGTGCTTCGATTCTATATCCTTATCTTGGTTCTAATTCTTGAAAAAATTAGATTCCTATTAGAAACTCTTTCTAGTGAATCTCATTGTCTTAGCCAAGAACTTAAGTATCAAGAATAACTCAATAGCATAGGATCTTAACCTCGTTTACTCAAGGTAATGAATTCTATCTTGGCAATTACTTACCTCCATACATAACAAATTAGAATTATCACATGCCATATATCGGTACATAAATAGTATGTCTATATAACTAGTAATAAATTCTAACCACCTATATATGAGATATATTATCCCTCAAGTCAAAGGATTATATGCACTATTATGACCTATATGATAAATAATTGACGAGTAGTAAAACCCCATATTATTATCATCTAACATCACAGTTCAACTATTCATCCTATGAATACCCACATGTTTGTATTGACATCACATGTCAAGCAGTATGAGACTCACTACCTCTATAATCATCTGTATCATGTACTGATTATAGAAAACAAATAGAGATGATAGACTTATGAAATTATGATGCCTAGTCCTTAATCCTATGACCACGAATATATTTAAAATATTTGTACAAGGGCGATCTGTCTCCCATATTCTCAACACTTGAGAATAGATCCTCTTATAAATACTTAAGGACTATATTCAATACTATAAAATCCTTTTCACATTATAAATATATTTATTATGCCATTGGGAATTAATATCTACTGTTACATAACTATTATATGGCTCCTAGGGCACATATTGCTATCATTATTTTCACTCTATCATCCATAATGAACAATGGAAAAATGATACATCAAATGATTAATCCAAAATAATCATGCTATCTAGATCATGCTTTCAAATGTACTATAGAGCAATTAACAGTAATCATCCATAACGTCAATATATATATATATATATATATATATGTGTGTGTGTGTGTGTGTGTGTGTATACATATATATGTGTATATATATACATATATATCTATATATATATACATATATATGTGTGTGTATATATATATATATATGTGTGTGTGTGTGTATACACATATATATATGTGTACACACACACACACACACAGATATATATATATATATATATATATATATATATATATATATATATATATATATATATATATATATATATATATATATATATATATATATATATATCTGTGTGTGTGTGTGTGTGTACACATATATATATGTGTATACACACACACACACATAGATATATATATATATATATATATATATATATATATATATATATATATATATATATATATATATATATATATATATATATATATATATATATATATATATATATATATGTCTTGAGTAGCTTCTTAAGAAGAAGAAGTCAAGCTTTGTCCTGTATAAGTCTATCCTCCTCAACTCTAGCACCTGAAATCCTTCTTTGCATAGTAGTAATCCAAAAATTGCTCCCCACTATAGTAGCTAAAATCCTCCTCTACACTCTAGAAAATGCAATCATCCTCTCTGCCTAACTATAAATGTCCTTCTTTAAACCTTTACTATAGCATCACCCATTATTTCCCTCAACAGGATAGCCTGATACTCTCTATCAATTAGTAAAACCACCTTTATCAACCACCTACCATACCTCTCCATAGTCCCAAATTAAATTCCAAAATAAATATCATGATAACTCCTCAACCAACCACCTCTATTGGCTCTGGCAATAAAGCTATGATCTGTGTAAACTCCAAGAAAGAAATAACTAAAGGGCACGTTCTGAGTCTTCCCAATATGCCTCGAAAGCATGGCCCCCCATCATGAATGATCTAACCCCTTACCACTAGAAGTGCCAAAATATATCCTTTAGGGCAAGCTACAAACAACCATCCTATCCAATCTTTTACTGAGTATGAATAGGGCATAAAAATGCAAGGGCCATCATTTAGAAATGATTCATCAATCACACTTGAAAAATAACTCAAAACTCAAAATTAGAAGCTCACAGAATACCTTTTATAGAAAGGATAGGAATAAATAAATTTTTCTCATTAAAGAGTAGCCAAGAAGACAGTCCATCTCTCCAAAGCTTAAACAAAGCACTCGAGACTTATTAGTGTCTCTGCTAGCACATCTCCAATCATGGAGTGAACTACTCCATTTGTAATACCAATCTTGCCACTCTGGCATCACCTTAACTGACAGACCAATGGAATAGATATCCAGCTATCAAGCAGAAAATTGAGGCCTTCATCTTGAGCCTCTGCCTTCTTATATCCCCCTATTCACTAAGATCATAGAATTCCTCAATCACAATGGTCAAATTCATCTGACCATAAATAACCATCTAGCATGTGACATCTGAGGCAAGTCCAAAAACTTATAAACTCTTATACCACCAAAGCTGCCTCTAGATTGCATCTAAGTATAACACTGAACTCGTAAAGAATGGGGCACAACTCCTCCTTAACAGCACCAAAACAAACAATATGGGCCACTGGATCCCAAAAATCCTAAAGTAAGCCCATAGAAAATTTCAATCAATCTATACTCCCACCGCCACAATGACATATCTACCAAAATTGACATCTCGACCTTCTCAAGTTTTTTAGTCCACAAATGCATATAGTGGCTGAAAAACGAGTGCAAAAGTCATATGAAAAATTATATTTACAAAGCAAACTCATGAATCCACCCTCTTGCATTCATGCTATAATCCATTATGGGCATTTAGTGACAAATTATTTGAATTTAGGGTTATTGTGACAAATTGTGTGACTATGTGAAAAATTGTGTGACGTGATTTATAGCTTTGGAACATGTTAAATTAATTTTAATATGCCTAATATAAATTATTATTGTGAAATAAATGGTTTAAATAAAATATATTAGCATAAAATAATTTATTTTTTGTAAAATGAATTTTCATGTAAAAAGGCAATTTTTAAGCATAAAATAATTTTATAAATATTTTTAAATTATTTTTAAATAAATATTTTGGGGGGGATTTTAATGAAAATAATAATAAAAATATTTTATTTTTAATTTCCTATAATTATCCCCAAAATTAAATAAAAAGCTAAAATACCCAAAAGCCCACTACACCAAAACACTCCTAACCTAGCTCATTAAAGGTAAACTTGGAAATTGCACCCCAAACGCTAATATATAATGAGAATTTCAGCCAACCCTTGATTTCTAGCATCCACCATTATGTTTTTCAATATTTTAATAGAAAAATTCTCTCAAAATATTTCTCTCTACCGAAATTCT
This sequence comes from Reutealis trisperma, assembly GCA_947687605.1. Lineage (NCBI taxonomy): Eukaryota > Viridiplantae > Streptophyta > Magnoliopsida > Malpighiales > Euphorbiaceae > Reutealis > Reutealis trisperma. The sequence continues at coordinate 164,109 of CANTUT010001614.1, read as the reverse complement.
CAAAAACACTTTCAACTTTGCAATTTCGCGACTGTTTCGTAAGTTTTTCTTTCTTTTCAATTTCCTATTTGATTTCTATGAAATAAATTATGAGAAAATTATTTTAAACTGGATATTTACAGATTTATACAGATTTAATTAAGTTTGGGTGAGTTTTTGAAAGATAAATTAATTTCTCTACCAAAAATATCAATCTTCCTACGCGATTTCGCCAAAGGTGAATCCTATAACTCGAAAATTGAAATTTTCAAACATAAATTCATTAAAAGGGGGGGGGGGGGGGGTGGTGAGGAGAGGAGGGGAGGGGGAAGGGGGGGCATGTGGCTACTACATATTTAGATTCTAAACTAATTTTTGATGTGTTTTGATAAAAAATATTAGATTAAATTATATTTCTGCATATTACTGCAATGATCGAAAAGTTTTAAAAAACAAAGGAATTTAAGGTTTTTGTGCTAGACGTTAGAAGTTGGAAAATTCTATGATTTCTTGTACATATGGCTGCCAAATTGTGTATGATGGAGTTCTAAACTGATATTTGTTTTGTTTGGGTAAAAAATAATGATTTAAATAATGTGTTTACATGTTACTGTAATGAACGGAAAGCGCGGAAAGCTTGGAAAACTCATGATTTTCACTCTAAAACCCTAAACTTGGAATTTTCATGCATAAGACATGTCAATGGCTATCGATTTGTACATATTGATGTTCATAACTGATATTTGTTGTGATTGAATTAAAAATAATGATTAAAAACACCTGTTTACATATTACTGTAATGACTGGAAAGTACCAGAAATAAGAAAACTCATGGTTTTGTGTCTTAAAACCTAAAATCGAAATTTTCATGTAGATGTTGTACCTATTGCTACCGATTCCTATTGATTAATATTCTAAAATGATTTTTTTATGTTTACATGAAAAATCTTGGTTCAAACAATGTTTCTACATATTACTGTAATAGATAAAAAGTACAAAAAGTAAGAAAATTCAGTTTTCTCTTTTAAAGGACATTCGGTCTATAATGGAATTTTTATCCCAATGTCTATAAATTTTATGTGATCTATTTTTTTGATTATTGACATGTATGTATGAATGTTAAATAGTTAAATTGCATGTTGATTGAAAGAATGACCCTAGACAAGCCTAGAGGTAATTTGGTATACTTAAGGTATCTTAACCTTATTTTGTGATTAATATGTGAATGTGATTGGATAATATGGAAGTAGGATGTATGATGAGTTAATAATGAATTAATGATCTTGAATTTATGAAGAGATTGATTGAAGGAATTGGTCACAAGAGATAAGCATGATGCTTGAAAGCTTATTTGCTAAGTTGACATATATGGAAGTGTTAAGTGTACTAAGATGATAGTTGAAGTGAATTGATATTAAGATAATGATATTGTGTTGACCTTAAAAAGGTATTGACATTATTGTAATGTATTTTCATATGGGCCTATAAAGGCTAAATGTACAAGACTTTTAATGTCAACATGTGATGTGCAAGTGATGAGTGCACTTCTATGTGCAACTCTAAGTGTAGGTGAATATTATATATACATGGAGTAATTATGGGATAGGATAGCATCATGATTAAATAAATACTAAGTATTGAATTAAATATTATGTTAGAGCTTGAGGAGCTTTAGAGGTTCAAAAAGGGCTACGTGTACTAGGAGCAAAGGAACCACAAAGTGAGTAAACATTGTGTTCATGCTACAAGTGTGAGTAAACATTGTGTTCATGCTACAAGTGTGAGTAAACATTATAATATTGTTACAAGTACCAACTATCATGATATGTGTACCTTTGACATTCTTGAAACCTAAGTTCTTTCTATTCTAAAATGAAACTCCATGATTTCTTTATTAAGCTTGGGTTATCAAAGGACAATTGGTCTAAAACCATTTTCGATTATCCAATGATAATACCTATATGATTATTGCCCTAACTTACAGGAACTAAACTATCATTGTATCTTTTGTCTAAAAGTTAACTGTTATTGCTATTGTGATACATGCTATTGTTGCCTTAAATGTTATTGTTATATGTGATTATCATTAGCTCTAGCTATGATACCCATAGCCCTTTTTATGTAGAAATCCTCGTACCGATGCAAGTAATCATTGGCTATGTGATCTTTGTACCGATGTGAGTAATCATCAACTATGTGATCTTCATACTGATGCAAGTAATCATCAACTATATGTTCGAGTGATTATGGCAAGGCTATAGCCTTCACTCTATGTGTTATGTGTTATAAATGTGATTTCTGCGAACCTTTCTTAATTGCAAACTATGAATCATGAACTATAAGTTATGAGTTATGAGCCCCTTTTAAAAGTTATGTGTTATTGTATAAGTCCTATTGTTTACTCATTGAGATCATCTATCTCACTCCTTCTTCCTTGTGTGGTTTCAGGTGAGCAAATGTGAGAGGCAAGGTGATGGCTCAAGCATTCCACTTCACTTGGGGATTCCTTGTCCAAGATAATCAGTTTAATATGTTATGAAGAGTTATCCTTAGATGCTCTGGGAATATTTATTTTTGGATGTTTATTTTGAAATGTTATCTTTCAAGCTTTTAATTGGATTCTAAATGTTATTTCCTTATGGATTATGTTTAAAGTATATTTTAACTATGCTTTCGCAACTTAAGGTTTTCTAAAAAATAAATAAATAAATAAAGGGTTTTTTTTAAGTTAATGTAAGAGGTTTTGGTATGATCCTAGGTAGTATTTGTATAAGTATAAATGGGTTCTATGGGCGTGGGTGACCTTATGTCTCCCTATGTTCTAGGACAATCATGTCTCTAAAGTTAGGATGTGACAAATATAAATCATGAATATAACTCAATCCAAGGATGATTTGTTAATAATCTAAACATTCAATCCATACAATCGAAACTAGGGTTCATCTTATCTAAATAAAAGAGTTTTAGTTCATGGTAAATTGGATGAATAATGAAAAAAAAAAAAAGAATAATCCACAAAACAATCCATAGAAAAGTTCTTAAAAATCATCTCTTCAATCTTGAATCACCCACTTTGAATCCACTCCAATCTCATTCTTCTCTCTTCATTTCAGTTGTAATCTCCTCCATTCTTCTCCAAAAGTTCTCTTGAAGTAAAACTCTCTCCCAAGAATCATATTTCCCAATATTCTCTTTCACAATGCCTTTTAAAGGATGCACCTATCGTGTACATGGTATGGTACACGCTCGTGTTGCTAGGCGTGTAGGCGACTGTCTCTTTTACAAAAATTGGCTCCTCAATATAGGTTGCAACACACCCAGTACAAGTTAGAATGGGTCAACATGCCCAGGTACACGCCCGTGCCTCTAGGTGTGTAACCTGCTGTGTCTTTAACTCCTTGCCCAAAATTCACCGAATTTGCACCTTAGTTTTGCAATTCCTAAACAAATTGATTTGTGGCCTCCAAATCAACTAAAACACTCAAAATGCTCTGATAGACCACTTAACAAACAAATTAAACTCAATTTGATGATAAAATTAAGAACAAGGGATAAAATATAGTCAAATTTGTACTTATCAAATCCCCCACGCTTAATCATTTGCTTTTCCTCAAGCAAATTAAATCAAGATAGTAATTTGAAATTAAATTTCCTCTCTCAACATCAAAACAAATCATCAAAATGGGCAACAACTCGATCATCATGAAAACTTGAAATATTCAATCAAATATCAATTCTCAAACATGATAATCATATAAGAAATCTTTATATCAAATTTTTGAGTCTAAACTATATAGTTAAAGATTTGTGCAAATGATTCCCTAGCAACAAGTGTCAAAGCAAGGTAAATTTATTTTCTCCTAAATACTTGACCACTTTCTTGGTTTTTTCCTTTTTTTTTTTTTTTTGGTATAATTGTAAAAGCAATACTAAGCCAAAAATAAATTTAACTAAAAACAAAACCAAGCAAAAACAAATGAACTTAAAAGAAATTAAATGAACAATGGGTTGCCCCCATTCAGCTTTTATTTAATGTTGTATTAGCTAGACAATCAGGAGTGATTTCTCACTTCAAAACCTGAAGATGAAGTATCTCCTTGGCACTTTCCACTTCTCCCCCAAAATAGATCTTTAATCTTTGACCATTCACTTTAAAGTCACCTTTTTAGGGTGAGTAATCTCCACAGTCCATAAGGAAAGACTTGTTTTACTACAAACGGTCTTGACCATCTAGACTTTAACTTACCAAGAAAAATTCTAAGCTAAGAGTTATATAACAAAACCTAATGTCCAATATGAAACTCTTGATTTTGCTTGATGCGAGCATCATGCCATTTCTTAGTCTTCTCCTTGTACATTCGAGCATTGTTATAAGCCATTAATCTCCATTCATCCAACACATTAACCTACAAATTTCTCTTTTGGCCTATAAGAGTTAGATCAAGGTTAATATGTTTAATGTTCAATTTTAATAGGTAGATGACAAGCTTTTTCATAAACTAACCTATAGGGTGTAGTTCCTAAAAGAGTTTTAAATGCAGTTCCATAAGCCTATAGAGCATCATCTAACTTTTCAAACCAATCTTTTCTAAAATGCTCTACAGTCTTTTCAAGAATTCTTTTAAGCTCCCTATATATATTTTCCACTTGGCCACTCATTTAAGGATGGTAAAAGGTAGCCAACCTATGTGTAACACCTAATCTTTTAAGTACCTTTTCAAGTTATGTTTACAAAAATGGGTTCCTTTATCACTTATTATTGCTTTTGGTGTGCCAAACCTAGAAAATAATTTCTTTAAAAACTTAACTACAACCCTAGCATCATTCTTAGGTAAAGCTTGAGCTTCAACCCATTTTGAAACATAATCAACAGCCACAAAAATGTATTTATTACCAAAAGAATTAAGAAAAGGTCCCATGAAGTCAATGCCCTAAACATTACAAATTTCACAAACAAGAATACCATTTTGAGGCATTTCATCATGAGAAGAGATATTAACTAATCTTTAACAATGATCACACCTTTGTACATAGCGGTAGCTATCTTTGAACAATGTAGGCTTGATTCAAGAACCTTTTATACAGTTCTACTTGGTCCTAAATGCCTTCTAGCTGGTCCTTTGTGGCAATGAGTCAATATACTCATGGTTTTCGAGTATGCCACACATCTCCTTATGACCCTATCAGCACAAATTCGAAACAAGAAAGGAACCTCCCAAAAGTAATATTTTAAATCAGTAAAGAATGTCTTCTTTTACATAGATGTGAGTCCTTTTAGGAGTATCCTAACTATAAGGTAATTTGCAAAACCAGCAAACTAAAGAATTTCATAGTTAAAAGCACTTACATTACCTACTATGATGCATAACTGCTTATCCAAAAAGCTGTCATTGATATCTTCTTCCATCAGCTTTTCCAAATGAGGATTCTTAACGTGAGAAAGATGATTCGCTGCAAGGTTCTCTACGCATTTCTTATCTTGAATCTCCAAATCAAATTCTTATAACAATAATACCTACCTAATCAACCTCAGTTTAGCATCTATTTTGGACAAGAGATAGCACAAAGCTGAGTGGTCTATATACACAATTACTTTGGACAAGATCAAATAGGATCGAAACTTGTCAAATGCGAACACTAAGATTTCTTTCTTTGTAGTTCTATAATTCCCTTGAGCATCGATCAAAATCTTGCTAACATAATAGATGGGCTAAAAGTACTTTCTTTCCTTAAACCTAAAACCGCACCAACTGCGCAATCACTTGCATCACACATCAACTCAAAGGGTAAATTCCAATCTGGTGCTACTATAATATGTGCATTAATGAGCTTCTCCTTTAGGGTATTGAAAGCATATAGGCACTCCTCATCAAATTGGTACTGTACATCCTTCTTAAGTAGCTTGGTTAAAGGCCTAGCAATCTTGGAGAAATCTTTGATAAATCTTCTATAAAAACCAGCATATCCTAAGAAACTCTTAATTGCCTTAGTCGAAATAGGTGGTGGAAGCTTCTCAATTGTTTCAATCTTTGCTCGATCCACCTCAATTCCCCTATTTGAGATTTTGTGCCTAGCACAATACCTTATTACACCATGAAGTGACATTTTTCCCAATTCAAAATCATATTGGTTTCTTCACATCTAACTAGCACTCTCTCCAAATTTTTGAGACAACCATCAAATAAGTCACCATGCACCGAAAAGTCATCCATGAAAACCTCCATGATGTCCTCAACTAACTTATCAAAAATGGCCATCATGCACCTCTGAAAGGTAGCTAGTACATTGCACAATCTAAATGGCATCCTTCTATATATAAAAGTTCTATAAGGACAGGTGAATGTTGTCTTCTCTTGATATTCTGAGGCTATAGGAATCTAAAAATAATCAGATAATCCATCCAAGAAATAATAGAATTGATGCCCAAAAAGTCTCTCTAACATCTTATCAATAAAAGAAAATGGGAAGTAATCTTTCCTAGTAGCATCATTCAACTTTCTGTAGTCAATGCATACCCTCCATTGCGTGATTATTCTTATAGGAATCAGCTCATTGTTTTCATTAGGCACTACAGTCATGCCCCCTTTCTTCGATACCACTTAAACTAGACTCACCTATGAACTATCCGAAATAGGGTAGATAATTTCCCCATTAAGAAGTTTGATCACTTTAGCTTTGACCACATCCTTCATCTTAGGATTGAGATGCCTTTAGGATTGCACCATAGGTTTGAATTCTTCTTCCATCAAGATTTTTTAAGTACAAAAAAAAGGGTTAATGATTTTGATGTCTACAATTTTCCATGCAATAGCCTTCTTATGTTTTCCCAAAACCTCCAATAACCTTGCCTTTTATCCCTTTGACAGATTAGCATTCACAATCACAGGCAACTTATAAGTTTCCACTAAGAAAGCAACTCCAAATGACAAAAGAGTTACTTGAGCTCCAAAATCAGAAGGTCAACAATGGATGGCTTCTTTCACTCTTGGGCATTTTAATGTGCTCAAATGCCCTACTCTTCTTCAATGGCTCGATAGCCTCGAGATAGGCTAAATGCTTAATGGTCTTAGGTGTCTCAATATCCTCCTATCCTTACATAAGACACAACTCTAAAGGATCCTCATGAATAATGTTAGAAATAAAATACATAGTTTTGTGATTAATCACATCATCACAAGCATCCACATCTTCAAGTGCAAGCGGGTGTTTCATGGCATTGGATATTTGCAAAATCATTTGTTCATTCCCTACCCTAAGTATAAATTTACCATAATGCTCATCAATGACAGCTCTAATAGTTGCTAGAAATGGTCTACCAAGGATAAGTGATATATCAAGATCCTCATCGATATCCTATCACAAAATCTATAGGAAATATAAATTCACCAACCTTAACCAACACATCCTTAACTATACCCTTAGGGTAAATGATAAATCGATCAGCTAATTGAATACTCATTTGTGTTGGTTTAGGTTCACCCAGACCCAATTTCTTAAACATTTTATAACGCATAACATTAATGCTAGCCCCCAAATCAGCCAATGCATTATTAATTTTCAAACTACCTATAAGACAAGGGATAATAAAACTCTTTGGATCCTTAAGCTTTTTAGGTTGCTTCTTTTGAATGATTATTGAACACTCCTTAGGAAGTTAGGTCATTAACACCTTTTCAAGTTTCCTTTTATTAGAAAGTAGCTCCTTAAGAAATTTAGCATATTTCAGCATTTGCGAAAGAGCTTCCACAAAAGGAATATTAATGTGCAATTGTTTAAAGAGTTTAAGACACTTACCAAATTGCTCATCCATTTTATCCTTCTTCAACCTCATAGGATAGGGAATGCGTGGTTAGAACTCCTTAACCACAGGTATAGGATCCACTTTCTCTTTAACTTCCTCATTTTTGGCACCATCATCCTCAATAAATATTTTTTCATTTTGCTTCTCAAAAGCCTTTAAATCCTTACCACTCCTTGATGTAATGGCCTTATGTTGCTTTTTAGGATTAGTTTCAGTATTGCTTGGGAAATTACCTTGAGATCTCTCAGATAATGCTTTTACGATCTACCCAACTTGATTCTCCAGATTATGAATAAAGGCCTATTGATTCCTTAGAGCTGCCTCTGTGGTTTGAAATCTAGTCTCTGAGGTTGTAATAAATTTTCCCAATATCTCCTCCAAATTGCTTTTCTTCTCTTATTGAGGTTGGGGTTGGAATCCAAGTAGAGGTCTCGCATTGGATTGGTTATTCCAAGAGAAATTTGGATAATTCCTCCAACTAGGATTGTAAGTGTTGCTATGTGGATTATTATGTTGTCCTAGTGCATTACCCATATAATCCACTTGCTCGAGCTTGGCAAAATTGTTCCTTATCTAACAATCTTGACTTTGATGTACTCCTCCACACCATTCACAATACATGACTTGAGCAACTTTAGATGATGAAGCTAAAGTATCAATCTTTTTATTCATAGCCTTAAGTTGAGCCGCCAAAGCTACCATAGAATCCACTTGATGAACATTAGCAGTCTTGATTCTTCCTTGATCTCAAGTGGGCTACCCTTGGTAGTTAGTAATGACCATGCCCTTTATCAAATCCCTAGCTTGCTCTAATGTCTAGTTATTAATTGAACCCTCAACAACTGCATTGATTGCTTGCTTACTTGCATAATTCAAACCATTGTAGAAAGTCTAAACTTGCAACCAAAAAGGTAGGTCATGGTGTGGACACTTTCTGAGAAAATCTTTAAATCTCTCCTAAGTATCATACAAAGTCTCAATGTCACTCAACATAAATGAAGAGATATCATTCCTCAACTTTGTTGTCTTGGAAGAAGGGAAATACTTTTTTAAAAACTTTTCAGCTAAACCCTCTCAAGTAGTAAAAGTTTCAGCAGCAAATGATTTCAACCACTACTAGGTTGATCGTTCAAAGAAAATGGAAACAACCTGAACCTAATTGCATCATTTGAAGTTCCATTGATCTTGAATGTGTCACAAATCTCTAGAAAATTTACCAAATGTGCATTAGGATCTTTGTCAGGAAATCCATCAAACTGACACAATTGTTGAACCATCTGAATGATATTTGGTTTGATCTCAAAATTATTGATAGCAACCGTTGGTCTTCTAATACTAGAATCAGCCCAGTGAGAGTGGGCCTAGCATAATCTGACATTGTTCTTTGTTCTTGTTCTCCTATTGTTTCAACTTCTTCCTCTTCCTCAATCTTCTCAACTACAACCAGGTCTCTTTCCTTCAACTTCTTGCGTAGAGTTCTCTCTATTTTAGGATCTATCTCCACCAAGTTAGATGAACTAGATATGGTCATACAAGAATCAAATCACCTGTAATATGAAAGACCAAGAATGAAATTTTTAGAAATAAAAAGTAAAGAATTAAATCAATAGTCTCTATTATTTTGCTAATATTATATAACAGTTTCCTCAACAATAGTACCAAAAACTTGGTACACATATTTATACTTCCACTAGGTTAAATAAACTCTAAATCTATTATACCATAGTTATAGGCAAGTGTACCTATCATTGATGTAGTATAGCACAAAAAAGGTCAATCTAACAAGGAAACTATATAAGTATTAGCTTAAATGTTAACTATTTATAGTGAATCAAATTTCAAAGAAGATAGAATTAAAATAAATAAACGATTAAACTAAATTAACTAAGTGCAGAGAATAAACCAAATCAATATAAAAGAATCAATGAATCAGTTATCTAGATAGAAACTCCCCCTAGCTCCTCATGTATTTCATAGAATGCGAAACTAATCAAATTAATCAATGAATCAAGTTGGCAATCCTAAAAGTAGAATTAAACCTTTCTCAAGTTAATTAATCCCCTTTTCCCTAAGCAAATTAAATAGAATCTCTCCTTATTCAATAGGTTAGGCAAAGCATTAAGATCAAGGATTTAAAAATGCTAAAGGATTTTGTAAACCTATCTCTAAAGTCCCAAGAAATCCCTAATATTCAAGAGTGATCATATCAAATCAATGATATCTCTACTCCTTAACAAGAAATCAGTTATCAAATCAACAAGCTAGCAATTGTCAATAAGAATTTATCAATATGGGATGATTTGATTAACAATCTAAACATTCAATCCATACAATCGGAACTAGGGTTCATCCCATCTAGATAAAAAGAGTTTTAGTTCATGGTAAATTAGAAGAATAATGAAAAAGACAGAAGAGAATATGTTCACCTCAAAATATACTATCCAAAAGCGACCCATAAGTATACGAGGCAACTGTGGTATATCAGAAACACCCAAGGACGTATCTCTTAAGGAATTGCAAATAGAAATATTTGTCTCAATTTAAAGCAAATTAAATGAAAAGAATTTGAATGATTTGAATTTGAAAAGAAATAATTGCAAAACAGGAAATTAAAAATAAATATGGATTAAAATGCAATAGGTTTAAATGCAATGAATGAAGGATGCCTAGGGTTTATATTTAGTTTATCAATCATATATGTTCATGAATATGCCCATTTGATTATGCTTAAAACCTTAGTTTCTAACAACTCAGAGAATAAAATCACTCTATTAGCACTTGCATTCATAAAAATCGTTCAATCAAATCATATATCAAAAACTAAACCATAATCTTAAAACTTATATTTCTAATTCATTTTAAGATCCTAAAGGAATGAATTCTAGAATCGAACTTCAACTCTCGTTCCTTCATTCAAAACCTAAGTCAAACAATTGGTAGCTAAGCAATTGTTCAACAATTATCAATCAATTCAATTAGGAATAATAAAAATAATCAAAAGGAATTATATTCAATTCCATATCGTGAACACATCATACAAATCCTAGATAAGGATGAATTTAGCTCATGGGAAATAAATAATTCATCATAATTTTATTATAATCAAAAGAATCCATTGAATCAATTCTGTCAATTCAATAATCCCAAAAAGAATTAAAATAAAGAAATAAGAATGAAACCACGTTGATCAATCCGTTTTATCTTATTCAATCTCTTGAATCTTCACAAACGAATTCCCCTAAGAACAAAATTCTAATCTAAGTGTTGAAATCTGAAAACTAAAATAAAATTAAGAGAATAGAAAACTGAAAGAGAAGATACTATCCAAAATTCCCCCAAAATTCAAATCATACTGTTCCTCTAGACGGCCCTATTTAAAACAACAAAACTTCTTTTTTTGTTTCTACTTTCCCATAATAATTTAGGGTTAAAAATCCTTCAAAATCTCAAATAATCTTCAATATCTACTCAGAGGTGATGCAACAGGCACTGGGATCTTGCAACTGGAAAATGGGAACTGGTGGCCTACAAGTGACTTCCTGCTGTGACGCACTAGATAGCTACTGCAAATGCTGGAGATTAGTGGGCTGTAGGAAATAAGCTGCTACGGGGAGCTAAAGAGCTGGTGTAGACGCTGGGGAGCTTATGGGTTGCAGGAAGCAAGCTACTGCATGGCACTAGGCCTTGCTGCATGGCATTAATACTACTTAGGCTATAGGCAACAAGCTGCTACGGACGCCGAGAGTCTGCTGCATGGCGCTGGGGTTGTTGGCTTGCTTCTGTGTTGTGGTAAGCTATCTAACGTGCAATGTTCTGCCAATTTTTCCGATTTAGCCCAAATATCTTCCATTTCTCCAATTATTATTACAACTAAAAACAACTTAACAAACACATTAAAAGCACTATAAAATAAACTATAAATTAAGAATTAAAAGAACCAAAAATAAGATAAAACTATGACAAAACAGAATAATCCATAAAACAATCCATAGAAAAGTTCTTAAAAATCTTCTCTTCAATCTTGAATCACCCACTTTGAATCCACTCCAATCTCGTTCCTCTCTCTTAATTTCAACTATAATATCCTCCATTTTCTCAGAAAGTTTTCTTAACGTAAAACACTCTCCCAAGAATAAGATTTCCCAATATTCTCTTTGAAAACACCTTTTAAAAGATGTACCTATCATGTACACGGTATGATACACACCCGTGTTGCTAAGCATGTAAGCGATTGTGTCTTTTATGAAAATTGGCTCCTCAACATGGGCTGCAACACACCCAGCTACACAGGTAGAATGGGTCAACACGCTCGTGCCTCTAGGTATGTAACCTGCTATGTCATTAACTCCTTGCCCAAAATTCGCTGAATTTGCACCTTGGTTTTGCAATTCCCAGACAAATTGATTCGTGGCCTCCAAATTGGCTAAAATGCTCAAAATGCTCTAATAGACCACTTAACAAATAAATTAAACTCAATTTAATGATAAAATCAAGTAAGAACAAGGGATAAAATATAGTCAAATATGCACTTATCAATGAGTTATCTTGAAAAGAAAAAGGAATTAAACAAAATAAAATCCAAATTAACCAAGGTCAACAAGTTCTAAAATTATTTAGGATTAAGTCTCTAGCAACGGCACTAAAAACTTGATAGCTAAAATTAATAACCCTAGCAAGTGCACTAGTTATCAAGTAGTATAAAGATATCATTCCCACAAGGATTTAATAAAATAACTACTAAAACTATAGTCAACCTTTAATTATTTGGAAAATCAAATTTTTAATTGTAGAAATTAAATAAATTAAAATTAAAATTAAACTAAAAATAAAAATAGAAAATAATAAATTATATTAATTTGTAACAATCGATTTAAAGATGCTAAGGCTATTAGTCCACCTAACTATTCCACTGATTATCAATTTATTTAATTAACCAAGTTAATTGGCTATTTTCATAAGCTGAAATTTTTCCTAAAACTTTCAAAATTCTCTTCCAATATATATTAAATCCATTTTTATCAAGTAATCCCTAAATTCCTCTATTAGAATCCTTGAAATGGAAAGTACATTAAATTCTATGAAAATTTATAAAAACAAATGAATCATGTATATATAAAACTCCTGAAATTCTTGTTATGAGAAATTTTTGAATTAAATCTTATTTTCTCCATTTAAAACGTGAATTCTAGCAGTACTTTCCTATCTCTTACTATCTTAAAATAAATAAATCCCTAACTATTTATAATACTTAAAGGTTAAGGTTCCTAGATAATCCTTTACAAGATAGAAATAGATTTCCCTAAGGATTCTACTTTTCAAGCTACAAATTAGAAACCCAAAATAAATTATGAAACTTGCCAGCCCTCAAAATAAGGAGTAAAAGTCAAATTTTAAGGTAATAAAGTCAGAAAAGTCATCCTTTCCTCGTCCAAAAATCGCAAAGTCACCTACTGTTAAGGTATGGGCACGCCTTATGAATAGAAGTTTTCTTTGCAGAATTTTCTTCCTCCAAACTGCACCCAAAAATCTGAATTGTTGCTCCTTCCGTACTCCTTTCTTCAAATTAAAGCTTCCATCACGTGAAAATTAAATTTTCATTTTCAAAATAAATTTCAAATATAAAAGAAGCAAAAATAAACACAATTTCTTATCAAAATGGAAGGAATTTAATCTCAATTAATCCATGCAGTTTTCACCTATCAATATATATTATTGTAATATTTATTCTATTTTGGTTTTTGATAAAAAAAATTAATTTATTTGTGTTTTTTTTTACGTCAAATAATTTATTGTGTTTTCGAATTAAATATGTGACGGAATAAATTTTTGGGTTGCTATTTCGAAAAATTGATAATTTTCAAATTTTATATTTTTATATTTATTTAACAAACTATCAACTCAATATAATGTATTTTAATTAAAAAATCTATAATTATTTTCCATGTAACGGCAGATTATTAACTGACGAAAAATAAAAAAGAATTTTAAAATTGAAGTTGGAAAAACGAGCCACAAAAATAAAATAAAAAATAAAAAAATTTAAACTAAAAGAAAAGATATTAAAAGACCTAATAGATATAAATAAACCGTATGTATATAAACCCTCTAAAAGGATTAGAATAAATTTATATGTCTCTTACTCTAATTATATCTCTTAATTTCTATTAAATAAGGACCTAATTAAGTACAATTAACTAGGAATCTTATAACATATAGGGCTACTAGGTTAATACTTATACGTTGCATGAAATTTTATAATTTATTTATTTTTTAATTTTTTAAAATAAATTTATATTTTTAATTATTTAATTATAATTTATAAAAAAAAATAATGATATTATAAAAAAATATTTATAAAAATTAGTAATTGAGGAACATTGTAGTTTATATGTAGCTAATAATAACTTTAAACTTTTATATAATTTTTAGTTGTTTTATTCTTAATTTCTTATAATTTAGAAGAAAAATAATAGTTATTTTTTAAATTATTTTGACATTTTTATAAGTAAATTTTAATTTTTTATTGTATTTTCTTAACAAAAATAATTTAAATTATGACTATACACTACAAGAAAATCACAATTTACTAATGAAAATAATTTCATTAATAAATTTATTAAATTACCAATAGAATATCGATGACACATGAAAAAAAAATTTATTAATTTCCGACAGTTCAATAACAAAAAATTACTAACTATTAAATTTCGTTTATAAATAAGGTACAAAAATTTAGCAACAATATACCGACAAACTTTTCAATTCGGTAAATTTACTAACAAAAATTTCAGTCGATAAATTAGAGAATAAAATATTTTTTAAATTACCAACCAAAATTTTCGTTGGTAAATTTACCGATAAAAATTTTAGTCAGTAAATTAAAAAGCAAAATTTTTTAATTTAATTATAAAAATTTTCTAATTTACTGACAAAAATTTTCTGTTGGTAAATTTACAAATAAAAATTTTATTCGATAAATTTACCGATAAAAATTTTATTCGGTAAATTAGAGAACAAAATATCTTTTAATTTACTGATAAAAAATTTTAAATTTGCCGACTAAATTTTTCGTTGGTAAATTTACCAATAAAAATTTTAGTCGGTAAATTAAAAAGTTAAATTTTCTTTAATTTAATTGAAAAAACTTTTTAATTTACCAACAAAAAATTTTCATCAGTAAATTTACCAATCAATATTTAAGTCAATAAATTATAAAGCAACATTTTTTTAAATTTAATTGCAAAAACTTTCCAATTTACTGACTAAATTTTTTGTTGATAAATTTATGAACAAAAATTTTAGTCCATAAATTAAAAAACCAAATTTTCTTTGATTAAATTAAAAAACTTTCTAATTTATCAATAAAAATTTGCTATCGGTAAATTTACCAACCAATATTTCAATAGGTAAATTATAGAATAAAATTTTCTCCAATTGAATTACAAAAGCTTTCCAATTTACTGATCAAATTTTTCATTGGTAAATTTACCGACAAAAAATTTTAGTTGATAAATTAAAAAGCTAATTTTTTTTATTTAATTACAAAAACTTTTCAAATTACCAGCAAAAGTCTTCTGTCAGTAAATTTATTAATCAATATTTCAGTCGGTAAATTATAGAGAAATTTTTTTTTTTACTCTACCAATAAAATATTCCATCTGTAAATGAAAAATTTGAAGGAAAATTTTCTTTCAAAATTTTCACTAATTTTTTTTAAAATTATAAACATAAATTTAGTCGGTAATCCATTGGCAAATGAAAATTTTGGAAGGAAATTTCCTTCCAAATTTTCATTTTATTTTTCAAAGAAAAATAAATTACTGACTAAAATTTAGTCAGTGATTAGTTGGTAATTGAAAATTTTGGAGGGAAATTTCTCCAAAATTTTCATGTATTTTTTAAAAAAATTAAATTATTGGCAAAAATTTAATCGGTAATTTGTCTGTAAATGAAAATTTTAGAAGGAAATTTCCCTCTAATTGAAAATTTTACTGATAGAAATTTTAGTAGGTAATTAGTTGGTAAATGGCATAAAAAAAGCATAAAAGAGCTCTTCTTCATTATTTTTTCTCATACCTCTTCTCTTTCTTCTTTCTTATCTTTTTCTCAATTTCTTTTCTCTATTTCTCACAAATAAAATTTCTTTTTCTTTATTTCTCATTTAATTATTTCTGTTTCATAACTTAATACTTCCATACTCTTTAATACTCATATACTTTTTTTCTTTTTTTTTTTAATATATTTTACTTCTTAAATTCCAAACCATTCAATACAAAAAATTTATTAAATTTATTTCATCACTTAATACTTCCATACTCTTTAATTGTCACAACCTAAATTCAGAGATCATGACCGGCGTATAGTTAGACCGAAGTCCAACCACACAAGCCTTACTATACTATAATAAGAATACAACACTATATGGTTTTAATTCAAAGTATGAGTTTGACTCATAAACTTATTAAATCCCACAATTATAAATTACATAACCAACTTAAATTACAATCTAAAGGAAAACAAATTAATAAGAAATGACATATCTAGAAATCTGAATACTTATGAATAAATTTAAACTACTCACAGACAGTATAAATAAGTGAATAAAAAAATAATAAGTTGAAAGTCCTAATAGCTCAGAAATCATCTAGAACGGAATGACAAATGGATGCTTTTAGACCTAGCACGGCTTCAAGAATGAAAGATGAGCTAAGCATTGCCAACTGCTAAGGGTCTGCAAAATAAATATCTGAAGAGGAATGAGCATATACCACTTTGCTCAGTGAGAACACATATGGCAGGGAATTTCCTAATAATTTATTTTCATCAAGTTAAATAATTTTGTCATCAAGCACAAATCAAACAATTCACATAACAATAAGATCAATCACAAATATTGCACAACAAATAATTTCTTACACTTAACAAGATCTTAAATAATATGTTTACATTATAACTCATATAATTCATTCGATAATAGCATAAAGTTCATTGGTTATTATAGCAATTACACTGGCTCAACTATTATTAAAGAAATTTGCAAACACAACATACAATGGGAAAGACCTTACGGGACTTATCATTTAACATATAAGACATTGAGCCCAAGTACCATTAACAATGGGGCACTGCAAACAGGCCCAGTACGCACATATAACATATAATACAGTTTTGCCCGAATCATACAGTAACCAAATATATCCACGGTGCACCATGGGAGGCCCAAGTCATGGTCTTATCCCAATACAACAAATATTGTCTCAATATAATAACAATTCATATCGATAAACCACATATCATTTATTTTATACAATTACATCACATATAAAGGCATGCATTTATTCCCCAACTCCTAATACAAGCAATACAAACATCAATCATATTACCAAACAATTATTTAGTGCTAGTTACTGATTTAACACACGTATTCTCACTTGAAACAGATTAATTAAACGATAACACCAAATTTATTGGTTCTGCTGATTAGCCAATTCTCCACCTGAATACACACATATTTTACAATGATTACCTTTAACTTTTGATGTAAATATGAATCAAATGCATCTAATTATCATAGGTTTCATGAGATGCAAGTCTTATGCAACAGAACACCATAATCCCAAATATTTTTCCTCTAGTTTCGATCATGGATAGCAGTAAATTTATTTGCTCTAAATCTCTCATAAGTATTCCAAATAAATCCAAATTTTAAATACAACTAGCCAACCCATATTTAAATCTATCCACCAAAAAATCATTTACTTTGGACTTAATTAAGGACTCAAGAAAAGAACCCCAAATACTGCTGTCGAAAAACTGACTGAACATCAATAGCAGAAAATAAAAATTTTACAAATCTATATAAACATTCTCCAAAATTTATGAAATTTTAACAGAATGTCCTTAACATACCTAATGAAATTTGTTAAATTTTCACACCAATCGGACATCATTTGGACCTCCAAATAATTATTTTTCTAAACTGACCTGTGTAAATTTTCTTACCAAATAGTCATCACATTATTCTTAATTTTGTTCGATCCGACCGTTGGATCATCTTTTAACTTAAATATGATAAAAATAACATCTAATAGAAAATAACATCAAAATTCATCATTAAATTTTATCCCAATAATTTATTATCAATTTTTGAAATCACTAGTCATCTAATATATACATAGCTAACCCAATTTCAGTTCACGAACCAACTTTAACATGTTCTCCTACAATCTCCAATTAAATAAAAAACCAAACATACAAATTAATTCTAATAAAATAGATAGAAACAATGGCTTACCTCAAATAATCAAAATTTTAGAAGAAAACTTAAAAAACACCCTTTAGAAACTTCAAAGATCCTATTTACTTTATTTTTTTCCAGTCACCCACAATGCACTCTTGTTTCTCAAGCACTCAATCACTATCGTTCTTTTTTTCTTATTCTTCTTGCTCTTTTTGGTGGCTAAAAATCTCATCTCTCTAAAGTTATTGATACTTATATAAAGTTTCACTAACTCTAAACCTCTACTAACCCTACACAACACCACACACATGTGCACACACAATAACACACATTAATACACATATAATTATGTATTAAATATATAAATAAATAAATTTAATATACGAATATACATATATACATTTATATTAAAGAACATATATATTTATGATTAAAATAAACTCTAATATACATATATAAATATAACTATTTCTTCTTATACTTGTTCTCTACTTAATTTATCATAATTCAAAACGTTCCTAATACGAAAATCAAGTATTTCACATTAATACTCATATACTCTTTTTTTCTTATTCCCTTTTTTTTCTTAAATTCCAAACCATTCAATTCAAAAAATCTATTAAATTTATTTCAATTTCTTTATTTTTTTAGTTTTTATAATTTATTATTTATATTTCTTAAATTAGTTTATAGCATAAAAAAGTATTAACATAATTTTTAAAAAATTAATTATTTGTTGTCTTAAATTTAATTTTTTGATAAATTTAGTAAACTAAAAAATAAATTAAATAAATTATTTATCTTACTTTTTCTTTTTTACTCTTATCACTTTCTCTCTTAATTTTAGATTCATTTTATTCTTTTTGTAGTTTTAAAATAAAATTTTAATTTAGTTTTTTTTAAGGTAGTTATTTTTTATATTCTTTAAGCTTCCTAATTTATTTTATAAATTTTTATTTCTTAATTTTCATGTTCATTCTAAAAATTTTAATATTTTAAATATTATTCTTATTTTTTGAAGAATATGTTTTTTTAAAAAAAATATTTAAAAAAATAGAATTTTACTAACAAGTTACAGACAAATTTTTTTTTTTAAATTAATTTACAAAATTACTGATGGATTACCAAGAAAATATTTACTTTTGAAAAATATTTATTTAAACTTTACCTATGAATTATTGACTTTTTTATTTTTTAAAAAATAAAAATTTACGAACAGATAACCCACTAAAAATTTAGTCAGTAAATTGCAATAGATTACTGACTAAAAATTTAGTCAGTAAATTGTCTCCCTACAAAAATTCCGATAATATAAATTATTTTACCAATAATATTAAAATAATTTACCAACTTTTGTATTCGGTCGGTAAATTATGTTATCGACAAGCTAAATACTAACTAAATTTTTTAGTCAGTAAATCATCGGTATACATATTATCAACTAGAAAAACATAATTTACTAACAAAATTTTTAGTAAGTAAATTGTATTTTTCTGTAGTGATATATTGATTTTAAGTGATAATATATATATATATATAATTTTTTATTATTCTATATAAAACATACATGGTTGATCCATTTTAGAGACTCCATTTGAATGATTAAAATAGACTTAAAAAAATGCCATCTGAGGCTAGCCACCACCCGTCATCTAAGGCCAGCTACTGCCTGCCATTTGAGGTAATCTTCTTTTCCTCTTTATTTGGTTTAAAATTTCCTTGCCTCTTTTAGTTAGTTAATTAAATTGATTCATCTAGGTTGCTAGCTAATCAACTTGGGAGTCAATTAAATTAACTAATTAACTCAAATCTCTTTTAATCAATCAATCAAAACATGATAAAGTGGCTAGGCTAAACTAACCCCTTTGCAAGAAGGGAAAACCACATGGGTTTTGATTCCTATTCAAAGGGATACATAGGCATGCTTGGTTCAAGCATTGAATCCCATTAAAACTAACTAACTCTCTCCCCTATCACCTTCTTCGCTGACCTTCCATTTTGTTTTCCTTTACTTTGTTATTAGGCTTAGTTTGGGGAATGTGTCACTTCCCTAGAACCTATAAGGGTTAGAGGAGGTATCCCCTAAGTTTGAGATTTCATTGTAATATTAACTCTCTCTTATTTTGAATTCTAATTGTGTATAAACTTTATGGATTGAATGATTATGCATATTATAAATTGTTCATGCATTTTAGACTGTTCATGAAATATATTTTAAGCCACTTTTATATTATTTGGCCAAACTTATTTTATTAAATTAAACTGAAAACTTAGTTCTTGAATCCTCTTTAGTTTCGAGGCTAGTGATCTTTTTCCTTTAGGTAATAATTGGAGTCAAATGATTTTTTCTTTATATTTTCCTAAATAAAAATAAATTAAGGTGGCGACTCTGAGAAACAATTTTCAAATCTATCAAAGATAAGCCCAAGGACTTCCTCATAAGTTCTTTCCCAAATAAGCATTTTGATTCCCTATAGCGGGTCAAACCGGTACCCTGCAATGAATCCTTTGATCCTGTCAAAGGTGTAATAAGCATGCACATACTACTAGACCCACGCGAGGCTCACTCATATGTGGTTAGATATATCGCTGCTTTAGTATGATGGGTACCCAAAACTGAGCCACCTTTACCCTATTATGTAATGAACGTAGGTCCTAACCTTAGGTTGTATGTACCACAATTAAAACCTTACATCATTGCATTCATATGAAAATATTTTTTTCCCATGCATATTATGCATCGATATTGTATAACAAAATATGCATTCATCTCTAGTCTAGTTATACATTAAACTGAAAAAGGGTCATATACTCACTTTTATCCCAACACCTTCACTTCTAAACCTTAAACACTGTCATCTCACCTTTGCCCCCATAAACCTTAACCCATTACCCTAAACCTTACCCCATTACCTTAGCCTTTAACCTAAACACCAATACCCTAACCCTAGACCTAAAACCTCATTTCCCTAACATTGATCTCAAACACCTCTAACATTAAACACTGTTACTTTAATCTTACCCAAAATGTCTTCATCCTAAATTGTAACCTAAAAAATCTCTAACCTCTTTTTTACCCAGACCTTGCCAACCTAGCCATAAGACACCATCACCCAACATCCTTGGTCCATTACCTTCAAAACCAATCCATTACTCTCAAATTGATAAATGCCTATAGCCTATACTCAAATCATTAAGATACCACCCTAAGCCCAATACCTTTGATCCAACACACTACCCTAAGCCCAATACATTTGACCTAACACAATACCCTAAACACAATACCTTTGGCTTAATACACTACCCTAAGCCCAATACATTTAACCCAACACAAAACCATAAACCTAATACCTTTGGCTCAACACACTACTCTAAGCCCAATATTTTTGACCCAATACACTAACCTAAGCCCAATACCTTTGACCTAACACAATACCTTAAACCTAATACCTTTAGCCCAACACACTATCCTAAGTCCAATACCTTTGGTTCAACCTGATACCTGAAGCTTGAGACCTTGACCTATGCAACCTTAGGAAATCCTCAAAAGCCTAAATATAGTTAGCTCACAACATCAAAAGGAATCTTTTTCCTTAAAAGTTTGCTTGCCCATCTTCTTACTTCTTTCCAAAGTACTTACTTTATTCTTTGACTTGGTTCGTAAGGTACCAATGGCAAGCCTGACTGACATGAAAGTTCTAACCAACCTACTTAAGAGGCAAGAAGAGAACTTTCAAGCTATTCTCATCTTTGCCCTAGACGCTCAATGAGCCAATTTCAACCAGGCTTTAGCTAGCCAACAATCTAGTTTTAATAATACCATATCCATCTTACTTCTGCTTTCACTAATACTTTGAGTTTCCAACACTAACTTATCATAGATGAAGTGAGAGGAATGCTGAGCCATGCTAAGCTCATCAATGCTGCACCTACCATTAACATGACTCATGATTTTACATCCTCAATCTCAAACACCAATGCCATTCTAGCCTCAGTTATGCCATTAGTCTGTCACATCCTAACCTTAGAGATACGACAGTCCTAGAACATGGGGAGACATAAGGTCACCCACGCCCGTAGAACCCACTTACATATAAATAATCATGCCTAGGATCTTACTGAACCTCTTTCATTAACTCATTTAAAACATTTAGATAAAAACCATAAATTGCGGAAGACTTAAAATATTTCATTACATATCAAATCCATAAGGAAAATAATATATATATATATATATATATATATATATATATATATATATATATATATATATATATATATATATATATATATATATATATATATATATATATATATATATATATATCCATAAGTATAAATCAACATTCCCGAAGCATCCAAAGACCAGACTTCACAAATATAGTATTATTGAAAACTCAGACAAGGAATTCCCCAAGTGAAGTAGAATACTTGAGCCATCACCTTGCCTCCTCACATTTGCTCATCTGGAACCACACAAGGAAAAGGGGTGAGATAGATGATCTCAATGAGTAAACAAAAAGCCACATACATTATCACATATTCCTTTGAAAGGAAACACATAGCTTATACACATAGTTCATGGTTTATAACTCATGAATCAGGTTGCAATTTAGCAAGGGTTTAATTGGGCAAGTTTGCAGAAATCACACTTATAACACGTAGAGAGTGAAGGCTATTGCTCTATCACTTGAACACATAGAGGAAAGGTGGCCTTATACCAAATTCCAACTCCTATCACGTAGAAAGCATGAAGCTGATCAGGCCCCACGGCTAGAATCGCCCCTTCTAGTTGAGGTGGATACACTACCCCTATCCATCGGGTTAAGACCGTGTGCATAGGTTCCGATAATTACTCGCATCAGCATGAGGATTTTGCATAAAGGGTAAAGGTACCATAGCTAGAGCTATTGGTAAACACAATTAACAATATCACATAAGGCAACAATAACATGTAATTCAATAACAATAGTAGTTTGGCTTTCAAACAATGATACAATAAAAGTGTAGTTCCAGAAAGAATATAAGTTAGGGTGTTAATCGCAAGAAATTCTCATTGGATAAACAAAATAGTTTTAGACCAAATGTCCTTTGGCAACCCAAGCTTGACAAAGAAATCATATAATAATATTTAAAATGGAAAGAACTTGGGTTTCAAAGATCACAAAGGTTCACATTCAATATCACATTCTTATAACACAATATGATGTTGTTCATATTTGTAACAAGAACATTGTGTTTACTCACACTTGTAGAATGAATATGATGTTTACTCACCTTGGGGTTCCTTTGCTCCTAGTACACGTAGTCCTTTTTGCACTTCTAAAGCTCCTCAAAATACTTAGTATTTATTTACTGATGATGCTCCTATCCCATAACTACCCATGTACATATAGCATACACATACTCTTAGAGTCCACACATAGGTGTACTCATCACTTGCACATAACACATTGACTTTAAAAGTCTTGCATACTTAGGCCTTATAGGCTCACATGAAAACATATTATAATCATATCAATACCTTTTTAAGGTCATCATAATATCCTTACCTCAATATCAATTCACTTATCAATTATCTTAGTTCACTTTACACTTCCATACATGTCAACTAAACAATTAATCCTTCAAACATCATGCTTAACTCTTATGATCCTTTTCACTTCATTAACTCATAACCATATGTTCATCATCAATTCATCATAACATCTAGTTCCAAATTCCTCAATCACATTTGCATTCTAATCAAAATACAGGGTTAAGATACCTTAAGTATACCATAATGCATTTAAGCTCATCTAGGACCATACCTTCAATTAACATGCAATTTTATCATTTATTATACATTCATACAAGTTGATAATCATCAAAACACATCACATAAAATTTATTAACATTTGGACGAAATTGTTCGTGTAGGCCGAATGCATCATTAAGGTAAAAACCAATTTCTTCTTCTTTTCGTGCTTTCCGTCTATTTCAGAAATATGTAAAAACATGGGTTGAACCAAGATTTTTCATGCAAACATAACAAAAATCATTCTAGAATATAAATTCATAGGATCGGCCACTATTGGTGTTATTAATCTACAAAAATTCAGTCTTTTCCATTATAGTGCACAAAACCATAAGTTTTCTTGTTTTCGATATTTTCCGGTCATTTCAAAAATATGCAAACACATTGTTTAAACCATTATTTTTCATTCAATCATTGAAAATATCAGTTTAGAACACATTTCTTCATGAATCGGCAGCCATAGATAGGGTTTATACAAAAAAATTCCAAGTTCAAAGGCTTAGGTGAAAAATCATGAGTTTCCGCGCTTTCTGCACATTTCGTTCATTTCAGCGATAAACAGACACATGATTCAAATTCTTATTTTTCCTCTAAACAAAACAAATATCATATTAGAACACCAATTCATACAAATCGGCAGCCATATATTCATGAAAGAATAAAATTTTCTAGCTTCCAAGTTCTAACACGAAAATCTTGAATTCCGTTGTTTTTCGAAACTTTTCAGTCATCACAGAAATATGCAAAAATATTATTTAATCCAATATTTTTAATCAAAACAAATCAAAAATCAGTTTAGAATATATCCATGCACAAATCGCGATTATGGTCATGAAATCGCGAAACGGAAAGGTGTTTTCAATATTTCGGTAGAGAGAATTATTTTGAGAGGTTTTTCTGCCAAAATACAGAAAGAATAAGAGAATGGCTATTGGAAACCCTTGTTTGGCTGAAAATTAGAATATATATTAGGGTTGGAGTGGAATTTCCACTGTTACCCTTAATGAAATAGGTTAGGAGAATTTTTATGTAATGGGCTTTTGGTTATTTGGGCTTTTCCTTTAAAAATTTTGGCTGAATGGAATTAAAATAAAAATAATATTTTTCTTATTAATTCTAGAACATTTCCCTCAAAAATATTTATTTAAAAATATTTTAAAAATACCCATAAAATTATTTTATGCTTAAAAATTGTCTTATGCATGAAAATTCATTTTATTTAAAATAAATTCTTTTATGCAAATGCACTTCATATAAATCATTTATTTCACAATGGCAACACATATTATGCATATTAAAATTAATTTAATATGCCACATACTCATCAATCACTTAGTTCACAAATTTTCACACAAGCACACACTTAACCTTATTAGTTCTAAATCAAGCAATTTATCACGAAAATTCTTAGGGTGGGTGTGGGTTGTTACATAGTCTTAGATACTAACCTTGCCTCTTCTTTAAATCCTTTTCAAAGCAAGGAAAACCCCACCTCTTATGCTATCAAAAGACCTTTGAACCTCAGCATCGAAGCACTAGAGCAAACCCCTATAATGGAAAAAAGGTGTAAGAAGAGCAATACCTCCACTCCCTTTGCCTCTATTGAATGGAAGGATATGGACACCTACACCCCTCTTATAGGTGTCAAGCGAAAGGGCATAGAGGTAGCTACTGTAACTAGTAGGCGACCCTTAAAATCTCAACGAAGGGCTTTCATAGATTTGGGAGTTCCATTAGCAGTGGTTTATAAGAAGGCTTTGGAGGCAAAAATGGTAAGACCCCTAAAACCAAGAGTCCCTCCTAATCCCTTACCAAAGAGGTACCACCCCAATGAATATTGTGAATATCATTAAGGAGCAGGGCACCAAATCAACACATACAAAGCTTTTTGACATAGAATCTAGGATTTGATTGATAGTGGTGACATCATCCCTCCTAAAACAAAACCTAATTCAACCCCACCTTACCTCAACCCCAAGTGGCATAATATGGAAGAGTTCAAGTTCAGCTAATCTGACCTATCTGAGATTGAAATCCAAGTCTGAGTTTGAGTCTGTGTCTAAATCTCAAAGTCTAAATTCGAGTATGGGTCTGTCAATTTATTTTCCTTTTTGGGTTTTTTTTGTTGATCATGTCAGTCCATTTTTTGTTATCTTGTAATAAAATTTTCCATTCCAATAAAACATCCACATTTATTTGTGCACTTGTCTTTTCTTGCTTTAAACATGGATGAGCTTTTTTTAAAGAGAGAGAGAGAGAGGAAAAGAGAAATGAACGATCAATTAAATCCACCATGGCTAGCACATGTTGGAATTGAGGTGCCATCAACAATTACTTTGCCAGCCCTTAACCAAAGAAGGTCAAGAAATAGACTTCTCATTAAATAGTTGAAGTACAAAATC
Organism: Reutealis trisperma; assembly: GCA_947687605.1. Taxonomy (NCBI): domain Eukaryota; kingdom Viridiplantae; phylum Streptophyta; class Magnoliopsida; order Malpighiales; family Euphorbiaceae; genus Reutealis; species Reutealis trisperma. The sequence continues at coordinate 137,890 of CANTUT010001614.1, read as the reverse complement.
AAATGATACACCTCAACAAAGGGCAACAAGTTCTTCAAATATAAAATTTAAAGGTTAAAGCCCCTCAAAGTGAAGAAAAGCAGCAAATCATAGTGGAATATTTTCTCCCAAATTTCATTAATTCGAGATTAAAAAGTTGAAAACCTGAAAAGGCGGCTTAAGCAAAGTTAGAACTAAAAAGAGAGAGAGAGAGAAAGCTCATCCAATCATCTTCCTTTGTATCATTCAAAGTTTGTCAAATCATCTTCAATCAATCTGTCTCATCTCGTATCTTCAAAGTCATCCTTCCTTACTAGAGACTCATTCTCTAAAGTAATATTGTCTTCTATGCCCTTATCTCATAGTAGGGGCATATTCTTCTAGGTCATCATCATCACTTGTCAATCTATCCCATCGCTTAGTTCAAAGAGCTAATGTATAATCTCTCACATCACTTGCCTATTTGTCATGTTCCTATCTCTCATTGGGAGCATGATCCCTAAGTTGTCTCTTCTTATCAGTCCTTTAGCCACTCCTTAGGACACTTCCTTTTAGCCAATATGTCATATACGTTCAAGCCAATAGAGTCTCAACCCAAATGTGTCTTTAGTCTCAAAATGACAAGATTAGCTTGGCTTGTTCTTTTCCATGAATCATGCTACAAATGGTAAAATCATACAACCTCCATGATCCTTTTCAGAATTTTCAACCCACTTTCAAAATATTCCAAAACTTCATAATGTACCATCCCCAAGCCTCACTAGCAAAATTTTCAAGCTCAAGCCTCGTACCATCCTTTCCTTGGTAAAGTCTCATCATCTTCTAAAGGCCAAGCCCATGGGCAAAACCAAAGATCCTAAATCTTTTAAGACTCATCATCCTTAAAGCTAGCTTTCTCTAACAACCAAAATCAAGTCATGTCTTGCAAAGCTTAAGAAGGGCTTAAACCACTCAAGTCATTTCATGTCTCTTTGGCAAAATCTCACTATCCTTGAAAAGACCAAGCCTCCTTAGCAAATTACATCACCCACAAAGACCAATAGAGTCAACGCTTGCCAACCAATGGGTATTGAAAATCTGATGCAACCATGATAAAGGGCAAGCCCCTACCCATGAGCCTATGGTATTTATATAACCAAAACCTGAAGCACCATATTTGAGATAAAGCCAACTATCTTCTAAAGAGGTCCAAAGCACCCTTACAGAAAAGTCCAAGCTGACAAAGCCTTTTAACTAAAAGCCTTCAAGCCTTCACCTTAAAACCCAAGCGCAAAGGCATTTATCATAAAAAACACTCCCAAAAAGCCTTCACTATAAAGCCTAATCCCAAAAGCCTTTACCATGAAGCCTAAACCAAGAAGCCTTCATCATGAAGCCCAAAAGGCATTCACTATGAAAACCACTCCCAAAAAGCCTTCACCATGAAGCCCAAGCCCAAAAGCCTTTAGCATGAAGCCTTCACCATGAAGCCCAAAAAGCTTTCACTATGAAACCCACTCCTAAAAAGCCTTCACCATTAAGCCCAAAAAGCCTTTACCATGAAACCCAAACCAAGAAGCCTAAATCAAGAAGCCTTCACCATAAAACCCAAACCAAAAAGCTTTCCCCATAAAGCCCAAGCTTGAAAGTTTTTACCATGAAGCCCACTCTAAAAAACCCCTTCATTTATGAAGACCATAATCTCCTCCAAGGCTAAATCTGATCAAGCCTTCCCCAACTAATTTCTTAGCCTGACCTTTTCCTCTAAGCTAGACCAAACCAAGCCTAAGGTAAAACTTGATCGAGTCTTGTAAATAAACTCCCTAAAGGTTGTAACCTAACCAAGCCAGACCTGACTAAGCCTTCCATATGAACTTCTCTGAGGACAAGCCCCATAAGCTGACCTTCCCCAAACCTTCCAATCTAATCATCTCTAAAGACCTGACCTCCTGATCAAGCTCTCTAATTTAGCCTCAAATTGAATCTTCTCCAAAGTCAGACCTATCTAAACTTAATAGCCCGATCTTTTCCAAGACTACAACTTGCTTGACTTTCCAAAATAACTTTTTCCTATGCCAAACTGATAGCCATTAACCAACCAATCTCATACCTGACATGCCTACTTCACCTCTAAGCTAGCCAATCAACCAAAAACCAAATGACCAAACCACTTTCCTCCATCATTCTAAAGTAGAGGCATCTCCCTTCCAAATGTTCACCTTTCTGAAATAGGGGCATCTTTCTCCCAAAGATCAACACTTTTATATCAAGATTGACCCTTCACAAGTTCAAGGTATTAGATCATTGCATAATTATCTACCATTTTTGCATTGAACAAGAATATGAACTAAGGTAGATTATCAAACTCTCGAAGTAAGATAGATCATCAACTTGGTTAATCTGAATCAGTCTCTTTTCAAAAATCAATCTCAAGATTAATTATCTTTGTCAATTCCTTCAGATAAGATCATCATTATTCGCATCAGACAAGATTAACACTTCGTCGATTCTTACCAGACAAGGTCATCTTCTTTCCTACCAGATAGGATCATCATCATTATTCCTACCAGAGAAGATTAGTACTTTATTGATTCCTACCAAACAGGGCCATCTTTTTTCCTGCCAGACAAGATCATCATCATCATTCCTACTAAATAGGATTACCACTTTGTCGATTCCTACCAGATAGGGTCGTATTCTTTCCTACCAGATAGGATTATCATCATCATTCCTACTAGATAGGATCACCACTTCATCAATTCCTACTAGATAGGGTTATCTTTTTTCCTACTAGACAAGATTATCATCATCACTCCTATCAAATAGGATCACCACTTTGTCGATTCCTACCAAATAGGGTCGGCTTCTTTCCTACCAAACAAGATCATCATCATCATTCTTATCAAAAAGGATCACCACTTTGTTAATTCCTACCAGATAGGGTTGCCATCTTTCCTCCTATACAGGATCATTATCATCATTCCTACCATACAGGATCATCATTCCTACTAGATAAGATGACCATTTTTTTTATTCCTACTAGACAGGGTCGCCTTCTTTCCTACTAGGCAAGATTATCATTTCTACCAGGTAGGAACATCACTTTTAGCTCTTACCAAAAAGGACAATAACCAATAGCTACCAGCTGCCAAATCTCCCAAATATACCAAGGGCATTTTCTTTAAAATTCAACCACACCTCTCACCCAAATGTTTAAACTCTGACCTAGACATTAATTTGGTTCCTTTCACCATCTCCCATCCTCAGGTTCACTGTCATCAGAATTGCCTTTCAGGCAAAGACAATTCTAATGAGAGAGTAGCTGTGAACCCTTAATTTTGCACCTTTTAGTATGCATTTGAACTTTAGAAGCACTTAGGCTTGGTAAACAAACTTCTAGAAGCCAAAAACTCAAAATAGGAAAATCAAAAAAATCAAAACATGTCCTTTTGACATTAAACCCTTTCAAATCATCCAGGACTGAGTAACGAACACAACACAACTAGAATAGTGTAAATGGATGAGAAATAAGTGAGAACAGGAAAAAATGAAAAAAGTAGGTGAATCAGTGCCATTATCGCATAGCACTCTGTGGTACAGTAGAGGCTTGTGCAGCACTTTGAGCGTGTTTCTATTTCCCATATTGGAAATTAGTACCTTCTATGCTCCAATCCTCCTCCTATATTTAGAGGTCCTCTCCACACTTCAAGAAGCAACTTCTAGAGCTTGAAAAGCATTAATTTCAAGTAAATCACTTTGCATTTGCTTCTTGCTTTGCAAAACAAGTTGGAGGGTTTCTCCTTGATTCCTACTCAACTAGTTAAAGGCTTTTCGCCTGCCTGTTCAAGGCAAGTCTATTGCCCAAGGCTCATTTTTTCCAGTCCAAGGCTAACTACTACCTACCATCTAAAGCCAGTCGTCCAAGGATTGCCGCCGCCCGTCATCCGAAGCTAGTTGCTGCTAACCATCCGAGGTTAGCCATCGCTCGCCATCCAAAGGCAGCCACCGCCCCATCTAAGGCAAGCCACTGCTAGCCACTGCCCACCAGCCATCACTCATTGTTCAAGGCTAGCTACCACTTACCATCCAAGGCAACCCTCTGCTCGCCATCCAAGGAGAGTTACCACGCCGTCCAAGGCTAACCACTACCCGTCATCTATGGCCAGCCATCACCCGTCGTCTAAGGCCAGTCGTCGCCCGCCGTCTGAGGTAATATTCTTTTCCTTTCTATTTGGTTTAAAATTTTCTTGCCTTTTTTAGTTAGTTAATTAAATTGATTTATCTAGGTTGCTAGCTAATCAACTTGGTAGTCAATTAAATTAACTCAACCCTCTTTTAATCAATCCATCAAAACATGATAAAGTGACTAAGCTAAACTAACCCCTTTGCAAAGAGGGAGAACTGCGTGGGTTCTAATTCGCATTCAAATGGATATGTAGGCATGTTTGGTTCAGGCATCGAATTCAATTAAAACTAACCAACTCTCTCCCCTATCACTTTCTTCATTTACTTTTTATTTTATTTTCCTTTACTTTGTTATTAGGCTTAGTTTGGGGAATGTGTGACTTCTCTAGAACCTATAAGGGCTAGATGAGGTATCCCCTAAGTTTGGGGTTTCATTGTAATATTAACTCTCTTTTATTTTGAATTCTAATTGTGTATAAACTTTATGGATTGAATGATCATGCATATTATAAATTGTTCATGCATTTTAAATTGTTTATGAAATATATTTTAAGACATTTTTATATTATTTGGCCAAACTTATTTTGTTAAAATAAACCAAAAACCTAGTCTCTGAATCCTCTTTGGTTTCGAGGCTAGTGATCTTTTTCCTTTGGGTAATAATTGAAGTCAAATGGGTTTTTTCTTTATATTTTCCCAAATAAAAATAAATTAAGGTGGCAACTCTAAGAAACAATTTTCAAATCAATCAAAGATAAGCTCGAGGGCTTCCTTGTGAGTTCATTCCTAAATGAGCATTTCAATTCTCTTTAGCTGATCGAACCAGTACTCAAGCGAGGCCTCACAAGGGTAAGGCAGGCAAAACTCAATTTATAATGACCATAATTATACTCATATTAATTTTAATATTAATCTATCATAACAAAGGCAAATTATTAGTATAATATTCTATTTACAATTATTACCTTAGTTTTTTTGTTTAATTATTTTATAATCACTTAAAATTATAATTATTAAAATTGAATGTTATTAGCTAAGAAAATTTCATTTAGGTTACAAATAGTATTAAAAAAAATTAAATGTTTCTAAGTAATTAATGACTTAAATACTTATATACTGTCGCTGCTTCATTTTGTTTAGGACATATTTCTCTTCACAAAGTTCAAAAGTATATTTAATAGTATGATATTTTTCCTTTTATGCCCTTTACTAAATATAATACTTACATTTTCCTATAAACTTTATAGTAAAAAGTTGAATTAATATCCAATGACAAAATAGGTACAAAAGGTAAAAAAAAAAAAAAAAAAAAGATAATAAAAATAGAAATGGAATAAACTTTTTGGGACATCCCAAAAAGGAAAATGTCCCAAACAAAATCAGATGGAGGGAGTATTAATTAATAAGTTAATAAAAAATTCATATGTTGCCATATATTTATTTATACATTTTTTATATTATATTATATTATATTATATTATATATATATATATATTATTTTAATAAAGAATTTTTTTTTTTTAATTTTCATAGCCTTGAATACATTATTTCATGCATTAACTTAATTTATAATGACCATAATTATACTCATTTCAATTTTAATATTAATTTATCATAATGAAGGCTAATTATTAACAAATATTAGCATCATTAATTGATTTATTTTTGCCATGTGGACTAATAAAATGTAAATACATGGTGAACATATGCCACATAGCAAATCCACCCCTAGGAGGAACATGGTCTGAACACTAGAGTATGAAAGAAAACCTTAAGGGACTCTAGGAGTTGGTGAGGAATAATTAGTGAATCAAAGGACTAACTCAGGGATAAGGTCTAAAGGGAGAAATGAAGAAGAAGAAAGTTCAACAGAGGAAGAAGGAAGTACTGAAGCATCACTCTTAAGGGACAACGTGAGCATTTGCATGGAAAAAATTCCCATGCAAACGATGGGAAGCAAAGTATGGATGGTAGGCATTTGCATCTATATAATATAGAAAGTACCTATAGAAGCAAGAGGAGAAGTGGACAAAAAAAAAGGAAGATGCAGAGAAGGAGAAAGCCTTAAGAAGCACTCGAAGGGGAAAAAACCGATGAAGGAGAACATTTTGTTGCTAGTCATCCCTCACAAGTCCGAGACAAGAGATCACCTGATGCTAGTGGCAACCATCGAAGAAAGGAAAGAGAATTAAGAGATGTTGTAAACAAATTCCTAGAAGAAATGAATCATATGGATAAAACCTTAAGGCTCACTTTGAAATCCCCTTTCATTGAAGCCATCAAAGATTATTCCATGCTTAGCAAGTTCAAACTGCCCTCTCTGAAAAAATACAATAGAGAAACTGATCATAGAGTCCATATTATGGACTATAAATATACGGTTGAACTTCAAACCATGGATGATGAAGCTTTATGTAGAGCATTTAGAGGATCTCTGGAAGGAGTGACCACCAGATGGTTTGATAGTTTAGAAGAAGGAAGCATTAGCTCTTTTATAGAACTTGCTAACTCCTTCATACATCGATTTGCCTCAGTATTCCTTTAGAGTGGAAGACTCAATACCTGGAGACAGTAGTGCAAAAAGAGAATGAATCTTTAAGGGATTGTATGGCTCATTTCAACAGAGAAGCCTTAAAGGTTACCTACCTGGATCATACTCGAGTAGTGGAAGCTTTACAAAATGGGACCTCCCATATAGATTTCCTCAAGGCACTTATTGCCATGCCCCTCACACTTTAGAGGATGCAATGGCACTGGCTCAGATGGCAAAGTGAAGGAGAGTGGAGATCGCTCCTAAGGAAGAGCCTAAGTTGAAGAAAAAGGACAAGGCCGAAGAGAAACTCTCCAATAGAAAAAGGGGAGCGAAAGGCCGAAGCAATCAACTATGCTCCAACTTTGACCCAAGCAAATTCACCTCCCCTCCCTCCCCCCTCAATGCCAATCTTGCAGAAGTCTTTGCAACCTTAAAAAATTAAAGTATATGGGCTCATCCCAATCCCATTATGGCTTCACCAGAAAAGAAGAGCTCAGAGCAAGTGTTGTCTTTTCCACAACACCCATGGTCACAACACTAATAATTGCAAGCAGTTGATAGAAGAAATTGAGAATATGATTAAGTAAGGAAATTGAGAGATTGATTAAGTAGGGCTATCTAGGAAAATTTATAAAAAGAGACAAACCGGATAGAGGCCCTAACAAAGATAAAGGGAAATAGCCTAACAAGCCCAACAATGGTTTGGCAAGAATCATTCATTGTATCATCGGAGGATCGCATGAAGCCTATAGTAGTAGCAACAAAGTAAAGGCTTTAACCAGGTGAAGAGAAAGACTTAAGTACGTCTATTGCGATGTGACAAAGGTTAGAGCAGAGAGACTAGATGGAAACATCCTTCATACCCCTCACACTAACCCATTGGTAATCTAGTTAGTCATCTTAAATTATATAATGAAGAGGATCCTTGTTGATGGAGGAAGTTTAATTAATTTATTAACGGCAGAGGCATACTCGAAGATGGGTTTCAAAGAAGAAGGCTTAGAGGAAGTAGACAATATAATTTACACCTTAGATGCGATAGAGGTTCCAATGGTAGGAGTAGCTAGACTCTTGTTCACCATTAGCACAGTCCTAGAAAGTGTAACAGTGATGGCAACTTTTGTTGTTGTCAAGATGCCTCTAGCTTACAACATCCTGCTCGGCTAACCTTTATTGTATGACCTAGATGCTTTGACAAACATTGGACATTTAAGAATAACTGTTCTAAAGCTAGATAGAGGAGTGTTCTATGTCAACGGCACTTAGGATGGACAAGAAGAGAAGCAACAAAATAAAAAGATAAGGAAGGACTCGGCTAAAGTCCAAGTCAAAGAAGTAGCTATAGTCAAAGCTAGCATTTATGAGCAGCAAACCAAACTTGTTGATAAGTTAGAAAAACTTATGATTAAAGAATAATTTGAAGAATTCTTGATGGTCAACTCCTCCTTAGAGAGTGAGCAGAAATAGCTCACGCATCAGTTCCTGAAAGGTCACACCCACAATTTTGCCTGGTCCTCGGCAGAGATGAAGGAGCAAGTCCTGAGGTGATAGTGCATCAATTAAATGTCAATCCTGCCTATAGACCAGTCAAATAGAAGAAGAGATGCTTTGACCTAGAATGGCAAACAGTGATTGATTAAGAAGTGGACAAGCTAATAAAGGCAGGGTTCATTGGGGAGGTACAATACCTAGAATGGCTAGCAAACGTGGTGCTAGTCAAAAAGGTGAACGAGACCTTTCGAATATGCATAGATTTCATAGATCTTAACAAAGTTTGCTGGAAAGATTCTTTTCCCTTGCCTATGATCGATAAGCTTGGAAAGATTCTTTTCCCTTGCCTATGATCGATAAGCTTGGAAAGATTCTTTTCCCTTGCCTATGATCGATAAGATGGTAGACTCAACAGCAGGCTATGGATACTTGCCATCTTTAGACACAAAGCAAAGGTACCACCAGATTAAGATGCATCTAAATGATTCTTTCATAACAGAGAATGACATTTACTATTATGTATCAATGCCCTTCAGCTTAAAAAACATCGGAGCCACATACTAACGCCTAGTTAACAGAATGTTAAAGGATCAGTTGGGTAGAAATTTAAAAGCGTATGTGGATGATATGATAGTAAAAAAGTAGAAGCTTTAAAGACCACATCTGTGATTTAGCTGAAGTGCTAGAGGTAATGGAGGAGTGCGAGATGAAGCTTAACCTAGAGAAATATGCCTTCTTCATTCGATGAGGAAAATTTCTAGGCTATATGGTAAGCGAGAAGGGCATTGAACTGAATCCGGACAAAGTAAAAGCTATCTTAGACATGGTAGCTCCCAAGAATGTGAAAGAAGTATAAAGATTAACGGAGTGGATAGCAACACTAAATAGATTCATGTCCAAGTCTATTGAGAAATACCTTCCCTTCTTCAAAAAACTAAGAAAATCCTAGGCGTTTGAATGGATAGAAGAATGCCAAGTAGCATTCGAAGAGCTAAAGGCCTTCTTGAGTTCAAAGCAAATTTTGAGTAGACCTTTACTAAGCGAAGAAGTGTTGATTTACCTATCCGCTTCAGACTAAGCAATTAGTTCAGTGCTGATTACAGAGGAAGGCATAACTTAAAAACTAATTTACTACTTCAACAAAGTTCTCCAAGGAGCAGAGTTAAATTACCTGCTAATCGAAAAGCTGGCATATGCCCTAGTGCTTTTCGCATGAATATACAAAGTGTACTTATAAGCACACTAAGGAGTAGTGGTCACAAATCAACCATTACAACTGGTGCTTCATAAGCCAGAAACCTCAAGGTGAATGCTATGTTGGTCAATAGAGTTAGGATAGTATGGATTGTAATATAGAGCGAGATCAACGATCAAAGCTCAAGCATCAGTAGATTTTATTTTCAAATGCTCCTTTAGTCCTAATGAAGTAGTGGTAGACAAAGACCTAGAAGAAGCAAAAAAAGCAAGAGTATTGGCAACACTATCGGATCTTCAGTGGGAACTCTTTGTGGATGGTGCTAGTAATAAAGAAGGAAATGGCGTAGGTATCATACTTAAAAGTGCTCAAGGATTCTTACTAGAATACACACTGGGGTTAAACTTTGAAGCCACTTACAACACTGCAAAATATGAAGCCATGATCTAAGGATTAATCTTCACCAATTGCCTTTACCTAGAGCAACTTACAGTGTGCAGCAATTCTCAATTGGTGATCGGACAGATAAAAGGAGAGTTTGAGGTTAAAGAGGCAAATATGGCTAAGTATCTGTAGAAGATGAACGAGATAATACAAAGAATGAGAATAAAGGAGTCAAACTATGCTTCTAAAAGATCTCTAGAGAAAAGAATTGCAGAGCAGACAACCTCAGCAAGTTAGCCACTTCTCATCCCATTGAGCTTCCTCAAAAAATATATTTAGGCACTTTAACCTCCTCTAGCATTGAAGAGGAGGAGGAAATCATGGAGATCAAAGAAGAACCTTATTGGATAGACCCCATCAAGCTTTATCTAAAAAAGGGAGAATTACCCAAAGATGATAAGGAGGCCAGAAAGATCAAGCAAAGAAGCGCTCACTTTTCTCTTCACAATGGAATCCTGCACAAGAGGGCTTATTCTCTACCATAACTTTCATCAAAAAGTGTCCCTCATGCCAGAAGTTTGACAATGGAAAACACATTCCAGCATCTAAGCAAGTCCCTATTTCTACCCTTTGGCCTTTCGCCTAATGGGGAATGGATATAGTAGGACCATTTCCAATAGCATAAGGGCAAAGAAGGTTTCTCCTATTGACAGTAAAATACTTTACCAAATGGGTCAAAGCCGAAGCCTTAGCTACTATTGTGATGCCTCGCCCAAGCATCGGTTTGATCCGCTAAATGGGATCAAAATGCTCATTAGGGTTTGAACTCATGATGGAACCCTTGGGTTTAGATTGGTTGAATTTTGAAAAGAGTGGCCACCTTAATTTTATTTTACTTAGGAAAAGATTAAGAGAAAAATCAAAATTGACTCTAATTAATATCCTAAAGGAAAAGATCACTAGTCTTAAAACCAAAGAGGATTCGAGGACTAGGTTTTCTGTTTATTTAGAAAAATAATTAGTTTGGCAAATTTAATACAAAATGACTTAAAATGAATTTCATGAACAATTTACATAATGCATGAACAAATAAATAAATAAACATTCATTCAAAGTGATAAAAGTAAAGCAATTAAGTAAAGGAATTAACTTTACAATTCAAAACCAAAATAGGCGATACTTCCTCTAGCCCTTATGAGTTCCAGGGAAGTCACACATTCCCTAAAATTATTCTAAAATAATTATTAAAGAAAAACATTGCAAAAGAAAGACAAAATCAATAATTATAATAAAGAAAAACAAACTAAAAACAAATATAGCAAAAAAAAGAGCTAATTGATAAAATAACATACAAGAGAATGGCTAAATTTTATTTAAATTGAATTTGATGCTTTAAACAAGCAAGCCTACGTATCCCTTTGAATGGGAATTAAAATCCATATAGTTTGCCCTTCTTGTGAAGGGGTTAGTTTAGCCTTAACCTTTTATCATGTTTCAGTTCATTAATTAAGAGATGGGTTGATTGATTAAATAAGCAGAATTATTGATTACCAAGTTGTTAATTAGGTCAGGTTTTAATTAACAAGTTAATACATCAATTCAAATCATTTACCAAATTAACTAGATCATATTCTAATCAACATACCTCAAAAATAATGAAAGAAAATGATAAAACATGCCAAGCAAAGAAATAATAAATGAAAAGATTAAACTAAGCAATCCTAAGAAAATGAAACAAAACAAAACAAAATAATAAAAGAAGAAAATAAATACCTTACGAGGATGAGGCTTGGGCAAATAGAGTGAATGAAGCGAATGACTAGATCGTAATTCCACCTTCTCGACTCAACGAAATGACAACCTTAGAACGGCAACTTAGACGGCGTATTCAAGACCTCATCGGACTAAAGTAACTCCTTAACAAAACTTAAAATGACTCTAAGTAAGATACTACTAAAGAATGTGGAGAAAAGTTAAGTTTGAAAGTTAAAATTTTGAAAATTTTGATGCAAAAGGCAAAGACTAAACTAAGAAAATAAACATGCAAAACAAACAAACAAATACACAAAGCAAAGCAATAATAATTAAAATCCTACTTCTATCCCTTCCCCATACTTAAGCTTCACATTGCCCTCAATGTGAAACCTAAAGAAAATAAAGTAAAGGAAAGGATAGAAGAAACTCCCTCATATTCATTGTGGTGGAGGAGATGGCGATGGAGACCAAATGATGTGGCCAGATTTCTCAAAGTATTATTCCATCTTGTATTCCATCTTATATTGCCTTTGGTTCATTTGACGATTCCAAGTCTCTATATTTCCCAATTGGCATTGTATTGCCCTTTAGTTTTCCAATAGTTGCTCTAAAATGCTAACCTCTCTACTTGATGAGCCACCATACACACTGGGCTCATGCATAGGCTTAGAAGTGCATGGACTTATTCTCCTCTTTCATTCTCCTCTTCTTCCTCATCATCATTGATCCTTTATGCAAGCTCTTTCCAACAAGGCCTATTGTGTCAGAATGGGGAATCTAGCCTTGTAAGTAGATGCGAAGTCTTCAATCTCTTATTCCTCTTATGGTCTTAAACATGTAGAGCCCTTTGTCTTACCCATTTGGAATATTTAAAATGAAAGTTGCAAATTAAAAGTGAAAATGGATAATCAATGGTTGAAGAAGAAGAAGAAGAAGAAGAAGAAGAAGAAGAAGAATGCTTTTATAGATAAAAATTTAATAAGGGAATAGAAAGTAGTTGATAGAATGCTTGGGTAATGTGTGTTAAAAGACCTTGGGAATAATTTTCTAAAAAAGGGTGTGATTAAATGCTATATATAGAGTGCAGGTGTAAGTTATGAATTGATAAGTCATAACCTTTCTTGGGAAGAGTCATGACTCTTCACTCAAAACTTGATTTAAATTTGAATTTTGAAAATGTGAATTAACCAAAATTGAAGATAAATCAATGCACTAAAGATAGAAGAATAATTAGTAATAAAAAATAAACTAAATAAATCAAATAAATCAAATAAAAAATGAAAAAAAAATAGAAAAATTACAAAATCTGTGTTCTTGGCTGCTCACAAGTCGGCACACTAGGCATGACTCAGCACCAGATCATTATGTCACGAGTCTGCAGCAAGGGGCATGACTCAGCATGCAAAAAAAAAATTAAATGAAAGAAAACTTACCATGCTACATTTAAAGGTCTATAGCTTGACCATACCTTTGCCAAACTAAAGTGTAAAGAGAGGTATTGACCTTGTTTGATCAATTGCTTTTGCCATGGTTGACTTATTCTCATTTTGCTTGAAAATGGTGATTTCATTTTGAAACTTTGCAGTCGTATGTGGTGAAAAGTACTTATAGATAAATGCTTGCTTTAATTGATCTCAAATGGTGATTGATTCATTTGGCAAACTAGCCAGCCAAAGTTGAGCACTCTCTTTGATAGAAAAAAGGAAGAGCCTTAATTGTATAGCATCATCTAATACTTCATTGATCTTAAAGGTTGCACACATATTGAGAAAGGTTAAGATGTGAGCATATGGATCCTCTCCTTGCAAACCTCCAAATTGATTGTTTTGCACCATTTAAATGATGCTTGTCTTAATTTCAAAATTGTTGTTTACAATGGATGGAGCCACGATTCCTCCCAAACAACTTGTTATGTTGGGCATGGCAAAATCGCCTAATGTTCATCTCTCTAGTCTGGCCATTTCAACCAAATTTTGTTGATTCTCTCTTCTTTGTCTTTGATCCCTACTTAAAACACGCAAAGTTCGTTCAATCACAGGATCAAATGGCATAATATCATTAATACTTTTACAATGCCTGATAATGGCTAAATTACATAATAAAATAAATAAAATTAAAAAATTAAAAATCAATAATTAAAAACCTAAACAACTTTTTACTACCCTAAGTTAATAAAAATTCTAATCAAATTCCCCGGCAACAGCGCTAAGATTTGATGCGGGTCAAATTTAATACCCTAGTCTCTAAGACTAAGTATAAAGTGAGTAGGGTGTCAAACTCTAGGGAATTTGGAGAAATTTAATATTAACTGAGTAATTACTAAGATGGATAGGCAAACAACAAACAAGAAGATGTTGGTTTATTCTAACTAATCTAAAATACTAAAGTTTTATTATTACTTTAATAACAACAGACAATGAATATTAGAATTACAACTCAGAATTAATTTTGAACTATAAAAGTTAACAACATATAAACACATGCAATGATTGGAGAATATGACCAAAAATTCTTAAAAGCAACTCTCATTGTCAATTAAGAGTATTTTAATTTAGAGTCTCTAAGCATTCTCATGTCATTATGGAGATAAACTAAAATCATTAAGTTCCATGCCAATTCTTTAACCCCTCAAAGTGGATGTCTTGTCTCCAAGTACTTTCCTATCCTTTGAGTAATTTCAATTGCATGTCCACCAAAATGCTCCAACTCTCATTGTGAACAAATTGACTAACAAGTTATATATGGTGATCAAGCATACATAACATAATGTAGGACTCAATTGAAACTAAATCATTCATGCATATTAAGAATGTAGTTCATAAAATTAATTAATCATTGCAATTCTAACAACCTATTAGCCTAAGTACATGGTAAAATATAACATAGAAATAATGCAAGCATTCATTATTGAATAGTAAAGTAAAAATAGAAGAAAGGAAGAAAGATTAATGAATGAAAAGTCCTTTATTCTTCAGGAAATTACTTGCATAATTCTTGAACTTGAAGTGCCTTTTGGAAGGACACTTATTACAAACAGAGCACTTAATTCTAATAAGGTGTTTACAAGGATTTTAAGTAAGTTTCTCCTATGTAATACAATAGAATCTCCTCTCAAAATAAAGTCAAATCTAAGTATTTATAAGCACCTAGGCATCCCAAGGAGTGCCCCTTTGAAAAAGGTGTCAAAACAAAAGGGTGCCTTAAAAGGGTATAGTAACCACCCTGTCATGAGTCGGCGTAGGTGGAATGAGTCAGCACGGTCCTCTTCTATCATGACTCAGCATAGACGAAATGAGTCAGCATGGTCCTCTTCATCTTTCCCTTGGCTTTCCTCACACCACTTTTCATTCCAAGGTATCCAAATTTCCATGCATAAATTAAGCCTAAGAGAACCTTCATAACACAGGACTAATGTAAAAGCAGCAAGGACAAAGATAATAATGCAATAATCAAATGATTATAAATAAAAACTAAGGAAAAATAAAACATAACTATCCTAAATATCTATGCTATTTTGCATCTAACAATGGCTATTGGTCTAACCTTAACATTGGATATGAAAATGGTTTTGGTGAATTTCAATTAAGGCTATCCATTCGGCCCTAATGTTTCGAGGTAAAGATGATCTGGGATAAATCTCAATCAAGGCTATCTGTTCGACCTTAATGTTAGAGGTAAAAAGATGTTTTGGGAAAAATCTCAATCAAAACTATCTGTCCGACCTTAATGTTAGAGAATTTAAATCAAGACTATCTGTTTGGCCTAAAAGTTGGAGAATTAAAATCAAGGCTATCTGTCTAGCCTTAATATTGGAAATAAAGTTGATTTGGGAAAAATCTCAATTAAGGCTATCTATTCAGCCTTAATATGATTTGATGAAATCTCAATTAAGGCTATCTATTTGGCCTAAATGTTAGAGAATTAAAATCAAGGCTATCTGTCTGGCCTTAATGTTAGAAGTAAAGTTGATTTGGGAAAAATCTCAATCAAAGCTATCTGTTCGGCCTTAATATGATCTGATGAAATCTCAATCAAGGCTATCTATTTGGCCTAAATATTGGAGAATTAAAATTAAGGCTATTTGTCCTGCCTTAATGTTGGAAGTAAAGTTGATTTGGGAAAAATATCTATCAAGGCTATCTATTCGACCTTAATATTGGTAAAGAAGATTTGAGAAAATCTCAATCAAGGTTATCTATTCGGACTTAATGTTTAGAGAATTTAAATCAAGGCTATTTGTTTGGCCTTAATGTTAGAGGAACAGATGATTTGGTGAAATCTAGTAAAAGTAATTATTTCGATTTGTTTTGGAAAGCTTAGCATGATATCCGATCAGTTTTGAGACATTTTTTATAACCCTATCTATTAAGAATCGACAGAGAGATGATATTGTATGGTAGGAATGATGACGACCCTGTTTGGTAAGAATCTACAAAAAAAAATCTATTTTGATTCAAAATTCTAACTTACAAGTTGTTCTATTATGAAATACATCTGACTATGCAATGATTGGATACCATGAACCCGTGAAAGGTCAGTTTGGTAGGAGAGTGCTGAGCTTTTGGGAGAAAGATGCCCCACTTTGGAAGGTATCTTTGGTCAAGTTTGGTGATTGGCTTGGTCTGTTATGGCCTTCTGGTTTGGCTTTAGGGGAGATCATCTTAGAAGGCTAGGTCAGGTTTGGCCTTGGCTAGGGTCATTTGGAAGCTCAATCTAGTTTGGCTATGTAAGAGATTAGATTAGAGGCTCGGTCAAGATGAGTTCATTGGGAAGGCTTGGTCAAATTTTGCTTTAAGACTGTGTCTGAGAGATCAGGCTGGGATGCTAGACCTAGGAAGCCAATCTTAGCTCAGAGGAAAGGTTAAGCTAGGAAATCCATTTAGAAGGCTCAGTTAGATTTTGCTTTAGAGGAGATCATGGGCTTCATGGTGAAGGCTTTTTGGGAGTGGGCTTCATGGTGAAGGCTTTTGGTTTTAGGCTTTTTAATGAAGGCTTCTAGATTTTGGCTTTATGGTGAAGGCTTTTAGGTGTTAAGGGTAGTTTTCTACGGGGGTGTTTTGGTCAGTTATGGCCTTCTAGTTTAGCTTTTAGGTGTTAAGAATAGTTTTCTATAAAGGAGCATCCACCTCCATTGGAATTCCTCTTAGAGCAGTAATTGAAGGTTCTTTTGAAACCTCTGCCTCAAAGGAAGGAATAATAACAAGAGCTCCACAGGAACCTCAGAAGTTATAGAGGTGACTGCTACTATAAGGGTCTCACTTGAAGGCTCAAAAACAATGATGTCTGCCACATCAACAAGAACTAAAAGAAAGAATAAAGCCATTAGCAAATGAAAAAAAAATACAAAAAAAATGAAAATAGTAAAAGAATGGGATTTGCCTCTAAAGAAGAAGGTCTTCCCTTTGACCATCATCTTAACAGGTGAAGGAAAAAATGTTTCAAGGATAGCCAGATTAGGAAAGGAGATCCTTTGCTCCTTGATAAAATTCTCCCAAGCCTTCACCTCTTAAATGATAAAAGGCTTTCTAGGCACAACATCCTTGGACCATCTCAAGCAAGCCTTTTTAATCACTCTAGAGTCCATAGCAAACAAAAGAGAGGGAAAAAAAGGAAGGTAAAAGTTACCTGCCCCCATTTTGATCTTTAGGCCATTAAAGTCTACCACCATTTTAGCTACATATGCTTTGAACTCAGTATCAGAGGCATTAGTCAAAGCCTTCTCTAGATTCCCCAACTGATCTACCCTTTAGGAAGTATAGGCAATGGCATCGAGGATGCTAGGTACCAAAAGCCCCTTTACGTTCAACTTTAAAGGAGGAGGTGGAAGCTTCCCCTTCCCTCTATCACCAACAGTAGGAGGAGGAGGCGGAAGAGGTGGAGCCCTAATTGACCCAGAGATTAAAATCCCTCTTTGAGCAGTAGACTTGGTGGTAGTGGCTAAAGCTTGAGTCGAGGCAACTGTTCTCTACACGATAAGAATATAAAGGTCAGAAGCTTTAACAAGCCTTATCTGGACAATACGACTCAACCTCACATTCATCGCACTCACTTGAGCTTCTTTTGTCTGAGTAGCAAAACCTTACCTAGCAGGAATACGCTTCATTGACTTCTCTTTGTGAGCCTTCGCTGGCTTGGACTTGGAGTCAAAGGAAGAACATATACGAAGCCCTCCCTATATAGAGGTCAAGTATAGGGAGCTTAGATTCTTTATTGAAGGGCCTAGGAAGAATCCCTTCCATTTCCTTCAAAATGTCCCGGTAATGCCCAGGATCTTTAGCCTCTATACAATTAAGACAACATAGAAAAGAGAAAAATGTCAAAAACCTATCACCTTTCGACAACTACAAGAAGAAAAACATCAAAACTCAAGAGTCACTTGGATGTCCCTCAATAAAAGTCTGGGAGTGGGAGCCCCATGTAAGTCTTCTGCATAGATGGAGCCCATCATCCTTTCTAAGTTGTAGATGAAGCCTTGAAAGACAAAGGTCCTCAAGTTTGCCTTCACTTTATTAGTGAGGCTATCGGGCCAGTTTGCCAAGCCTTTTGTCAAATGTAAGAAGTGACCAGGGAAGCCAAATTCTAAAGACTTCTCGTCCAAACCAAAAGTAACCTCCACTAAGGCACACTTGCCCTTCTAATCCTTCACCTTATTCTCTTTCCCTATAAAGAGACTTCGGTGATGCTTCATAAAAGTCATGTACATACTAGGTGACCTCTACGCATTCTAGATTTTGAAAAAGCATTGGAATAGGCAAACAGTAGGATGAATGCTATAGGTGAAGCATAGAACTTCGAAAAGATGCATATCCCTTATTGAGTTGGGAGTCAACATCATAGGATTCACTTTGAAGTAATTAAAGCATTTGACTTTGAAGTTGGTTGAAAGGAAAAGGAGACTAGCTTCTAATTGGCAGTAGAAGATGACATAGTGTCAGTTATCTTTAAGGAGGGCGACTTTAGGGTTCCCAAAGTAAACCCTCTTATGATTTTGAGGACGATGAAATAAGAATCAGCTACTATTTTCCAGGTTCCGGCTAAAGGCAAGAAATTTGGAAGTCTTGCCAATAGGCACAATTTCCTCCCATTCTCCTCCAGTATATTTTAGTACTGAGCAATACTGACTTGGTCCCACTTAGGGATGTTTTCCTTCCTTGGTGCCATTGAAGCAAAAGAAATGCAAAGAAAGTGCTTAAAGATTGAAAGAACAGAAGGAATCCAGACATAAAGAAAGCAAGAAATCAAAAGATTTAAAAAAACAAATAGGAGCTCTAAAGTGGAGAACCATAAAGATATATATAGGAGAGCTCCCTCAATAATTGTCATCCTAATAATTAGGAGCACTAAATGGCAGTTTAAAAATTAAAATTTATGGAAAACTATACCAATTACAATGGCACATGGCAAGGTAAGGAAGATGAAGCGATGCGCATTCAATGCATGTTTCTATCAACTATCCATACATTAAATGACCTTGCGAATTTTCACCTACCTCATGTGGGTCACATAGATGAAGGATGGTCTTCGCCAATTAGGCCTATCCACTCTAGTGAAAGCCCTCATTAGGTGAGACAATTCAAATGACCAAGTGTCTAACATTCGGCGAAACACTTCAAATCTGTGAAGCCCAAACTTCTTAATAAACTGTCCGCCAGAGCTCATTGGATGAAAGAGTATCTTCGCCATCAACCACAAGGATGATCCCTTTGACTCCTACTCATTCGAATGTTAATATAGCCATGGTTTACTATTGTCCTGAAGGCTCAAAACTTCATCTTTGTCTCAGCGAAACAGAGAAGGCCCTAATGAGGAACAAAAATGGCTCTTTTGTTTTAATGGGCTTTAAGTATCAAAGACCCACATACGTCTTAGGCCCCCAAAGGCCATAAGGAAATGATCAAAGCCCATCGAGCAGAGTCAAGTAACCTTTTAGCCACAAAGGCCATGCGAAGAAGTTCTAAGGGACCTTACCTTACATCAGCCACAAGCAACTTGCTGGGCAAGCCAACCCATGAGTGGTTAAGAGTTCTTAGTACATATGTCATATCAGTTGGCAAAAAGCCACTCCCTCAGGTGGCTCGCCCCCTATTCTGACACAACTCTCACCAAACACCTTTGAGGATAAGACAAGCACTATGTGCCTACTACCTTTGCACCTACCATGCCAATCAAAGATGCTAACTATTAGAGAACACTCTACCTCAGGGAAAGGTGATAGCTTTGTCCCATGCAAAGCCATTAAAAAAATGAGGAATCAACATGCAACTATAGATTGACCTCTACATTTTCTCATCTCCTTTCTCTCACTAAAAAATATCATCTAACTGGTGTGAGGCCTCGCCCGAGCACCGGTCCAATCCGCTGAGAAATCAAAATGCTCTTCGGAAGAAACTCCACTATTGGAACTCGCTGTGAGTTCAGAAAATTGATTTTTGTGATTTGGAAGTTGTGAAAGTGAGTCGCCACTTTAATTTAATTATTTTAATTAGGAAAATTAAAGAAAACCCTACATGATTGACTCTACAAAATATTTTGATTTATCCCAATGGAAAATGCACCAATCCACAAGTGACCAAGGAGGGCTCGGGGATTAGGTTTTGGTAATTACACAATTGAGAAAAAATATATTTTTCTTTAGTTTGGTTAAAATTACAAAATAACTCTTAAAAAAGGAATTTTCGTATATGCATGAACAAGAGTATCATGATGAATGAAACAGATATATATGATGGGATGAAATGACAATTGTAGACAAACAAGCAAAATAGATCTTACTTAATTATTACAAGATTAAAACAATTGAAATAAAGAAGATCTTTCCTCTAGCCCTTATGGGTACTAGAAAAAGCACACATTCCCCAACTAAGCTAATGTATATCATAAATAAAAGGATTAATATGAATAAATCAAAATAAAAAAGAAAAAATATTAATAAAAAGATTTTGGAGTTGATGCCCTTTAGAATGGCAGCCTGCATATCCTATCGAATAGGAATCAAACCCCATGCAGTTCTTCCTTCTTACGAAGGAGGAGTTATAAAAAAAAAAAAAAAAGTGTTGGTTTGTTTATTAATTTAATTCTTATTCTTAAATTAATAAATTTTAGATCTTTTCTGTTTTAGACCTAAAGAGAATTCTAGATCTGAGTTTAGAATTTTGAGAATGGAAAAGGGATTATACCTTTGCTTTTCTTTATTTTCGGATGAATGGAACGAGCCTTGCTCCGAATCTCAACTCCACCTTGAATTTAAAAGACTTGAAATCTAAATCTAAAAGCAACAAGTATATCAATATCAGAGAGAATTTTTATCTTGGAATTCCCCCCAAATGAACTGGAAGGAGGGTCTATTTATAGATCTGGTGAAGGGGGTGCCGGCGGTACAGACAGCAGCGTCAGCATGTCGCCGATAGTACCAGCGACGTGCCAGGCATCCTAGCAGCATGTTAAGCGTGCTACCTTACCGCCGGCATAAATTTAGTGCTGCCCACGGCAGCACAACAGACATGCCACCCTGACGGCGGCACGGAATACGTGCCGCCTAGATGGTGGCACGTCAAGCGTGCCGTTCGTACGGCGGCATGTCAGGTGTGTCGTCCATATGGTAGCACGTCAGGCATGCTGCCCAAAGCAGCAAAATGCCTCTCTTTCGTTTGCCGGCTGGTTCGACCTGTTTCTTGCTTTTTCGTCCGTTTTAGTTTCAATTCAAGCTCAGTTTGATCCTGTGGGTTCGTGACTGAAAAGCAATAGACTGGAGGTGGTAGATTTAGGAAATTTATTTTTCAACAGGGTGCTGCTGCGCACCCCGCAAGGGGCGCTGCCCCTTTGACCCCTGCCTGCTAACCGGCTAGTAGAACCATTGTATGTGTAGCGCACTATTCTTAGTAGGTGTCAAACTACGGTCAGATGATAAAGGTGTAAATTTGAGGGTTCACAACTGCCCCACATCAAAATTAGCTTTAAGTAAAAGGCGATTCTAATGACAGTGAACCCTGTGAAGAGATGCCATGTCAGACTTTGGGCTTGTGCTCTTGTAACATCAAATTTTTGGCTTATATGTTCTTTTGCCATGTCAGATTCTAGGCTGTGCCATGTCAGAACTTGGGCTTGTGATATCTGCTTGTGCTTATCATGCATGAGGACATTCATGCTTTGTGCAAACTGAACCTTATGAAAAAGGACAAACATGGTATAAAGATATGAACCTTTTGAGAGAGGGCCCATAAGATAAATGAGGTTTTGTCAATGGCTATTAGCTTGACCTTGGCATTAGATGTGAGAATGGTCATGGTGATCTTCAATTAAAGCTATATGTTCAGCCTAATTGTTGGAGGTAAAGATGATTTGGTGAATTTTAATCAAGGCTATCTGTTCTACCTAGACTTTGAAAGATTTGGAGATTTGGTCCACCTAGGGAATTCAAATTGGTTTAGCAAGGCCATCTATTCGGCCCTACTATTGGGGAGATTATGATCAAAGTTATCTATTTGGCTTTGATATTTGGAAAGATTGGGATCAAAGCTATCTATTTGGCTTTGGTGGTTGGGAGGATTGAGGTCAAAACTATCTGTTTGGCTTTGTTGGTTAGGAAAGTTGGGATCAAAGCTATCTGTTTGGCTTTGGTATCAGAAGGATTAGGATCTAAGTTATCTGTTCGGCTTTGGTGTTGGGAGGAATATGATCAAAGCTATATGTTTGACCTTACTGGTTAGGAAAGTTAGGATCAAAGCTATCTATTTAGCTTTAGTATTAGAAGGATTAGGATCAAAGCTATCTGTTTGGCTTTGGTGTTGGAAGGAATAAGATCAAAGCTATTTGTTTGGCCTTGATGTCAGGAGGAATAGGAACAAAGCTAAAAGTTGGGATCAAAGCTATGTGTTTAGCTTTGGTGTTAGAAGGATTAGATCAAAGCTATCTGTTCGGCTTTGGTGTTAGAGAAGGTTATCTCTCTGAAAGACGAGGGGTGTGGGAATGTCAACATGGGTAGCTTAGCTCGGTTTGCCCATTGAAAGTTATGATTGAGGATTAGTCCTTATAGGGAAAGGTCTTGGCTAAGGAGGGTAGGTCTGGTTAGGAAATCCATTTGAAAGGCTTAGTCTGATTTTGCCTTAAAGAAGATCATGGGCTTCATAAATGAAGGCTTTTTTGGAGTGGGCTTCATGATGAAGGCTTCTTAGTTTAGGCTTTATGATGAAGGCTTTTGGTTTTAGGCTTCATAGCGAAGGCTTTTGGATCTAGGCTTCATGGCGAAGGCTTTTGGATTTGGGCTTCATAGTGAAGGCTTTTGGGTTATGTGTTAACAAAGGCTTCTTGGTTTGAAGGTAGGTTGAAACTTCTGGATTTGAGCTTTTTGATGAAGGATTTTTAGTTTTGGGCTTCATGGTGAAGGCCTTTGGATTTGGGCTTCATGGTGAAGGCTTTTGGGTCATGTGCCTCTTAACAAAGGCTTCTTGGCTTGAAGGTAGGTTGAAACTTCTGGATTTGAGCTTCTTAATGAAGGCTTTTTGGTTTTGGGCTTTATGGTGAAGGCCTTTGGATCTGGGCTTCATGGTGAAGGCCTTAGGCTTCTTGATGAAGGCTTTTGGATTTGGGCTTCTTGATGAAGGTTTTTTCGCAGATATGCCGCGACTTCTGGTTTTGCCAAGGAAACTAGATTTAAAGATGATAAGCCCTGATAGACTTGGAAATTTTGGTTCTACTCATTTTGAGATTATGCCAAGGAATGGGTGGTATGATTTGCCAGTAAGGCTTGGGATGGAACAATATGATTTCATAAAGTTCGAGAATGATTTTGAATGTAGGCTAAAACTTCAGAAAAGAATCATGGAGGTTGTATGATTTTGCTTTTTATAGCATGAATCATGGAAAAGAGCAAGTGAAGCTTTTCGTGTTGTTTGAGATTAAAGAGACTCTTAGAGTGACACTTAATTGTAAATTGCACTAGTTGAAATAAAGAGCCCTTAGGAATGGCTAAAGGGCTAGTGGAAGAAGATAAATTAGAAATCATGCTTCTAAATGATAGATAAGGATGTGATAGACTGGAGATATGTATGAGGGATTGTGCCTTAGCTCTTTGAGCTAAATGACAGGATGGATTCACAATAGATGATGCCCTAAGAAGACATGCCCCCGTTGTAGGATAAGGGCATAGAAGATTGTATATCCTTTGAGAATAAACCTCTGGTTAGGAAGGATGACGGATTGATTGAAGATGATTTGACAACTTTAGTCATAAGGGAAGATGACTTGGATGAGCTTTCTCTCTCTCTCTCTCTCTCTCGCTCTCTTTCTCAGCTCTAACTTTTGCCTAAGCCACCCTTTTTAGGTTTTCAGCTTAGCGAGCTTGCATTTAGGAGAAAACATTCCACCATGATTTGGGCTAATGCTTTGAGGAGCTCTAGCCTTTGAATTCTAGATTTGACAAAGATCTTTTCTGAACTTATTGCCTTTGTTGAGGTGCATTTTTTGATTACCTAATGTGCAATAAGTAATTCCATTTACTTGCTCTTTATGCTTCAACTATTTGATCATTTGACCTTCTTTTATTAGGTGCAATTGTTGATGGCACTTCAAATTCTAACATGTGCTAATTGTGGTGGATTTGATTGTTTGTTCATGTCTCTCTCTCTCTTTTTTTTTTCTCTCTTTTTTTTTGGCTCATCCATGCTAGACTAAATAAGAAAGATGAAAAGAAAATGTATGCGCATTACTATAAAGGAAACTTTATTGCAAGATGACAAAAGGAAATACTATGGTCGATGAGAATAAAGAAAGATGACAGACTCTGACTCAGATTTGGACTCAGACTTTTGAGATCTAGACTTAGACTCAGGTTTAGACTTGGAATTCAATCTCAGACAGGTCAGATTAGCTGAACTTGAACTACTCCATGACATGCCTTCTGGGGGCTGAGGTAAGGTGGGGTTGAGTTAGGAATAGATTCCTCATCACTGTTCAGGTTGGTGGTAGGGAATTTAGATTGAAATGATTGACTTTGGATGTAATCTTTAACTTTTGATGCAGTTGCAATCAAAGCTTTGAAGGTGGGTAGGTATTGAGTTAACAAGTGGGCTCTGTAGGCAGGAAGTAAATTCTTGACAATGATATCTACTTGTTTTTGCTCGGTTAGCCTGTTTACCATTTGAGCAGCTTTAGCCCTCCACCTTGTAAGGAATATGGAAAAGGACTCATCTAGAAGTTGCTATGTTGTTTCTAAATCCCTTCTTATAATGTCGACTTCAATATTGTAGTGGTACTGTTCAATAAATGCCTTGCAAATGTCCTCCCAAGTCTGTTTTTGGATATCATCCAAGTTAATAAACCATCTTAAGGCAAGATCAGTAAGAGTTTGTTGAAAAAGTCGAGCAAGGAGCTCATTGTTGATACCAAAGGGATGCATTGCCCCCACGTACATTTTTAAATGGATCTTGGGGCAAGTAGTACCATCAAATCTGTCCAAATTCGGCATCTTGAACTTTGGTGGAACTCTTGAATTAGGAAATAAGCTCAAAGAGCCTATATCAACCAAGTTCTCTTTCTTCTTCAGATTCTTCAGCATTTTTTCCATGTGCTTCCCTTTTTCCCTGAAGGCTTTAATTTCAGGGTTGACTTCCTTCCTTTGGAAAGGATCCGTGGGTTGAAAAGTGAGAGTAGGGGTGAAATTTGGTGGTTGAAGTATCATAGGCTGATAGAGTGAGTTGTTTCTGAGGAATTCAGGTGATGGAATAGGTAGTGGTAGAATGATGTCGGTGTTTGTAGGTTCTTTGTCTCTAGATTCAACTCTGGAAGTGGATCCATAGACAAGATAAAAGGCAAGTTTCAGGTCAGATTTGAATGATTTCGGGTCAGTGAGGTTTTGAGCCAGGGAGGTCTGTTCCAACATGGCACGGACATCCTCCATGATAGCCCTCCTTTGGGCCTTAAGCATGTCTTGGAAAAGGGCTTCTTGCCTCTTCATCAGGGTCTCTTGTTGTTCAGAGAGCTTAGCAAGAAGCTCGTTAAAGATTTCATCAGCTCTAGTAGTAGTGGTCTCATCTCCGGCAACAGACATCTTGTCAACCTTTGAAAGGGAAAAGGAACTGGGTTAGTATTAAGCTTTGGAAAAAAGGGTTATGGGGAGGTGTGACAAACTAAAGGATCTTAGGCTTAATGACAATGGATGACAATGTCTTGTGGTTAGGTTGATGGTGTATAGGTTAAGGTAAGGGTAAAGGTGTATGATGTTAGCTATGGTATGTATTTAGCTAAGGGAGCTAGGTCAAATTTTAGCTTTGGGTGGCTAGATCATATTTTAGCTTTGAGTGGCTAGGTCAAAATTTAGCTTGGGGTGGCTAGGTCAGATTTTAGCTTTGAGTGGCTAGATCAAAATTTAGCTTTGGGTGATTGGGATTATGATTGGTTTACCATGGGCTTAATGATAGAGTGACCATGGGTTTTGCGATTGGGTATGGATGTACCATGGATTTGGATGTTGGGTGGACCATAGGTTTAGTGATAGTTGGATAATGGGTTAGACTAGATCATGGGCTTAGATGGGCCATGGGTTTGAATAGTGATGTAAGAGATGAAACCTAGTCAGCATTTAGTTTAGGTAAGGATTATAGATGAGAATGAAGCTAGGTTAGTATTTAGCTTTGGTAAGAATTGTTAAGGATAAAGCTAGATCAGTGTTTAGCTTGGGTAAAGACTATGAAAGTAGAAAGCTAGGTCAGTGTTTAGCTTGGATAGAGTTTATGGATAAGGATGAGGATACCATAAATGGGTTTATTTTTACCATGAGTTTGACATGGGTTTGGATAGGACTAGACCATGGGTTTTGCATGAACCATGAGTTTTGGGCTTTGACCATGGGTTTAGGTGGACCATGGGCTTTGGGTGTTGACCATGGCTTTAGATGGACCATGGGCTTTGGCTTTTGACTATGGGTTTAAGTGGACCATAGGCTTTGAGTTTTTACCATGGGTTTAGGTGGGCCATAGGTCATGAGCTTTGGGGTTTTGACCATGGGTTTATGTGGACCATGGGTTTTGAGATTTGACCATGGGTTTAGGTGGACCATGGGCTTTAGGGGTTGACCATGGGTTTAGATGGACCATGGGCTTTTGGGTTTTAACCATGGGTTTAAGTGGACCATGGACTTTAGGGCTTGACCATGGATTTAGGTGGACTATGGGCTTTAGGTGTGAAGGTGTTTGGATAGGTTTTTGACTCTTCACAAGGTTCAAGCTATGCATGCATGTATGCATGAATGAAAAGGTTTCATGATAATGATATACCAAGTTTAGTATTATGGTGTATAAAATCTTAAAGGAGGGTTCTATGACTCATTACATGAAAGGGTTAGGGTGGTTTAAAGGGAATCCATCACACTAGAGATGCGACATACCTAACCACATATGAGACAAGGAGCCTCGCTATGAACCCTCAAATTTGTACCTCCTGATTCGGCTGCAGCTTGACACCTACTAGGAATAGGACGCTACGCATACGGCGGTCCCGCTAGCCGGTTAGCGGGCAGAGGTCAAGGAGGCAGTGCCCCTTGTAGGGTGCGGGACAGCACCCCATAGAAAAATAAATTTCTTGAATCTTTTCACCTCCAGTGGACCATCTTTCAATTACAAATCCACAGAATCAAGTAGAGCTCGAATCAGAGCTGAAATGGGCCTGAAACGGACAGAAACGGACTAAGCCGTGCGCGTGGCGATAGGAGGCACATTTTTCGTGCCACCCAGGAGGCGGCATGCATCCCGTGCTGCCGAAAAAAGGCTGTGCCGTCGACGCGGCATCAAAGTCATGCCGCCGATATGGCGGCACGTCTGGCGTGCCGCCTGGACTGCCGGCGCGTCGGCCGTGCCGCCGTCAGTACCGCCGGCACCTCCTCTATCAGCTCTATAAATAGGAGCCTCCTCCAACCTCATTTGGCATGACTTCCAATGATTTTCAAGAGATTCTAAAACATTCTAGAGCATTTCAAAGCGATCAGAGCAATTTCGAAGCATATTTTCATTCTTATACTCACATATTTGCTGCTTCTAGATCCAGATTCCAAACTTCCTTTGAATTCAAGGTGGAGTTGAGATCCGGAGCCAAACTAGTTCCGTTCGTTCAAAAGTCAAGGAAAGCAAAGGTATAATCTCCCTTTCTTATTTTAAAATTCTAAATTTAGATCTAGAATTCTCTTTAGGTCTAAAACTGAAAAGATCTAAAACTTATTAATTTAAGAATCAGAATTAAGTTGATAAGCAAACCAACACATTTTTAACCCCTCCTTCGCAAGATGGGAAAACTGCGTGGGGTTTAATTCCTATTCAATAGGATACGCAGGCTGCCATTCTGAAGGGCATCAACTCCAAAAATCTTTTTATCAATATTGTTTTCCTTTTATTTATTCACATTAATCCTTTATTTTGTGATTTTATTTTTAGTTTATTTTAGGGAATGTGTGCTTTTCCTAGTACCCATAAGGGCCAGAGGAAAGATCCCCTTTATTTCATTTGTTTTGATGTTGTAATAATTAAGTAGGATTTATCTGGCCTATTTATTTATTATTGTCATTCCATCATATCATATATATATGTTCATTCATCATTATATTTTTTGTTCATACATACACAAAAATTGAATTTTAAGAATTATTTTGCATTTCAAGCCAAACTAAAGAAAATAACATTTTCTTAACTGTGTAATTACCAAAACCTAATCCCCGAGCCCTCCTTGGTCACTCATGGATTGGTGCACTTTTCCATTGGGATAAAATCAAATTTTGGAGTCAATCAATTTGGTGTTTTCTTTAATTTTCCCAATTAAAATAAGTAAATTAAAGTGGCGGCTCACTTCTCAACCTTCAAAATACAAAAATCAATTTTTCGAACTCACAGCGAGTTCCAATCGTGGAGTTTCTCCCGAAGAGCATTTCGATCCCTTGGTGGATTGGACCGGTGCTCGGGCGAGGCCTCACACTCACGTGGGTCCAATGGTATGTGCATACTCGTTATACCTCTAAAAGGATTAGAGGATACATTGTGGGCTAGATGATTTCACTATCGGCAAGCAAACCTAAGGCAGGTTGCCCACTCGATGTTACTTTCTATCCTTTGTTTTCTTAGGAAGCTAGGGTTTTGTGGACCAAGAGTCCGATATAATGATGCATGATAGAGTTATTTTGCATTTAAAGCCAAACATGGTATTTTAACAAAAGTAATCCACTTTATTTTTTATTTGAAAAAGATTTTAAGTCTCCAGTGGAGTCGCCAACTGTAAGGCCTTGCCTGAGCACCGGTCTGATCCGCCGAGGAATCGAAATACTCTTCAGGAAAAACTCCATGATTGAAACTCGCTGTGAGTTCAGAAAATTGACTTTTGTGATTTGGAAGTTGTGAAAGTGAGTCGCCACTTTAATTTAATTATTTTAATTGGAAAAATTAAAGAAAACCCAACATGATTGACTCTACAAAATATTTTAATTTATCCCAATGGAAAATGCACCAATCTACGAGTGACCAAGGAGGATTCGGGGATCAGGTTTTGGTAATTACACAATTGAGAAAAAATGTATTTTTCTTTAGTTTGGCTAAAATTACAAAATAACTCTTAAAAAAGGAATTTTCGTGTATGCATGAATAGGAGTATCATGATAAATGAAACAGATATATATGATGGGATGAAATGACAATTGTAGACAAACAAGCAA
This sequence comes from Reutealis trisperma, assembly GCA_947687605.1. Classification (NCBI taxonomy): domain Eukaryota; kingdom Viridiplantae; phylum Streptophyta; class Magnoliopsida; order Malpighiales; family Euphorbiaceae; genus Reutealis; species Reutealis trisperma. The sequence goes on along the minus strand of CANTUT010001614.1, from coordinate 108,706 downwards.
AATAGATCTTACTTAATTATTACAAGATTAAAACAATTGAAATAAAGATGATCTTTCCTCTAGCCCTTATGGGTACTAGGAAAAGCACACATTCCCCAACTAAGCTAATGTAAGATCATAAATAAAAGGATTAATATAAATAAATCAAAATAAAGGAGAAAAAATATTAATAAAAAGATTTTGGAATTGATGCCCTTCGGAATGGCAACCTGCGTATCCAATCGAATAGGAATCAAACCCTACGCAGTTCTTCCTTCTTGCGAAGGAGGGGTTATGAAAAAAAAAGTGTTGGTTTGTTTATTAATTCTAATTCTAATTCTTAAATTAATAAATTTTAGATCTTTTCTATTTTAGACCTAAAGAGAATTCTAAATCTGAGTTTAGAATTTTGAGAATGGAAAAGGAATTATACCTTTGCTTTCCTTGATTTTCGGACGAATGGAACGAGCCTTGCTCCAGATCTTAACTCCACCCTGAATTCAAAAGACTTGAAATCTAAATCTAAAAGCAATAAGTATATCAATATCAGAGAGAATTTCTGCCTTGGAATTCCCCCCAAATGAGCTGGAAGAAGGCCCTATTTATAGATTTGGCGAAGGGGGTGTCGACAATACGGACGGCGGCGTCAACACGTTGCTGATGGCACGGGCAGCACCGGCAACATGTCGGGCGTCCAGGCAGCACGTTAAGCGTGCCGGCTTACCGCCGGCACAAATTCAATGCTGCCCATGGCAGCACGACAGACGTGCCGCCCTGACAACGGCACGGAATACATGCCACCCAGACGGTGGCATGTCTCTCCTGCGCTGGCCAGCTGGTTCGACCTGTTTTCTGCTTTTTTGTCCGTTTCGGGTCCATTTCAGTTTCGATTCAAGTTTGGTTTGATCCTGTGGGTTTGTGACTGAAAAGCAGTCGACTGGAGGTGAAAGATTCAGAAAATTTATTTTTCAACAAGGCGTTGCCCTCTTGACTCCTGCCCACTAACCGGCTAGCGGGACCACCGTATGCGTAGCGCACTATTCTTAGTAGGTGTCAAGCTGCAGCCAGATCATAAAGATGCAAATTTGAGGGTTCACAACTGGAAGAAAAACCTTATTTCTGGTCATCTGCGAAAGCCCTTATTGACTTAATCGTCGAAGGTTCATCGCCAAGCACAAGGCTTGGGCCCCTCTTGACCTTTTGTTTCTCTTCGCAGATCTATTTAAGAAGGCTTAGCTTGGAAGATCTAGCCCATTACATCTATTTTGATCTTGCACCGATCAGGAAGTAAAGGGATTATAGCATAAAATTATGTTGTCACAATTCTTTTAACAACCAACCAACCTTGTTTCGAAGCAATTATATTCACATCTGAATAAGATTGATTTTTTGTAATCATCTAATTTAATGGTATAAGGTTTAGACATAGGAGGACATCTGAATTTAAAGATAGAATCTTGAGAATAAGACATTAGACATGGCTGTGTGTTAAGGATGTTGTGGATTGTATTCCAAGATTTGCACATAGTACTAATTAAATCGAAGTCTTGTCTTCCTAGCTAAGTTATTGGTAGATTAATCCAAAGCATTGATTGAAAGATCATAAAAAATTGCTAACAGAAACAAGAAAATCAATTAATTACCTTCATAATTCTTTCTACCAAGAGCAAAATAGCCAAGAATAAAACAAACAATCAATTGGAGAAGAAAATAAAAAGAAAGGAATAAGAATTACCTTGATGGAATTTGTTATTATCAATGATTCAACTTTGATTCAAAATTTTATTCCTATCTTTTTCATTTCTGCTGCTCCCTCAGTGATAAAAATCCAGAAATATTTTAATTTTATTCTAAAACTTTTATTTCAATTTCTATTATTCTAATTTATCAAACAATTTAAATTTTGAGAATAAATATTTTGTTCTTATTTCAACTTTATCCAGCTAACCAAACAGACCCATGCAAATATAGATATTATAAAGAAAAAATTCTAATACATTTAGAATTTTTTGTTACTCAAATTGTACAATCCTTTAAATACCATTTAGATGTCTATCAATTTCCATCATTTTATTGTAAAAAAAAAAAAAAAAGTGGTCTATCATAATTTAATCTCAAAGGGACGTACATGGATAACGGATTATAGGAACCTCCTTTAATTTCAAAGAGACATTACATGGACGGCTAATTATGGGAACATCCTTGAAGAAGTTTCGAGTTCAAATTATAGGAAGCAAATGTAAAATAATAATAATAAGGTACAATGAATGGTTACGCTTTGTTTGGATAATAGGAGAGCGGAAAGAAAATAAAAAGAGAAGAATGAAAATTTCAAAATGTAATTTATTTTCTTGCCCAGTATTTGGATAGGAGCAAATAGAAAGAAAATTATGATTATTTTATTTTTCTCATTTACTATCTAAATTGGAGAGAATGATAATGGAAAAAAAAAATAATTATTTTTTTTATTTTCTCTCTAAATTAGAGAGAATAAGAATGGAATAGAAGTAATAATTATTTTCCTTTCTTTCTATTCCCAGCATAGGAAAATAACAATTCATTTTATTTTTACCTTGGCATTAGTATTTGCTTAGTGATGAAACCTCTCATGGTTGTTGAAATTCTATGTGAACCCCTTTTATAGGATATTTCACGTTTAACAAATATAAAAATGTTAAATAATTAATATAGAAATGGAGATTCTAACTTTAACAGCTAATTTTTAAGACTGATCTTTTAAATATATATTAAAAAATTTAACATAGTATTAAAGTACGTTAATATGATTTATCAATTACTTAATTATTTTGCCAATTGATCTAGTTTACTAATTACTAACTATCTTATAGGTTGGTTTGGTTTATTCAATTAACTTTATTGATTTGTTCGATTTACCAATTATCTTACTGGTTGATCTGGATTTAATTATTTTAAGTGATAATTTTGAATATTTCATTGTCCTTTGAGATGAAAGTGTTAGAGTATCCTACATCTAATAAATATAAAAGTACCAAGTGATTAATATAAAAATGAAGGTAAATAGCTTAAAAAATAATAAACTTTAGTTTTTTTCAATGTGATCACTAAAAAAATTTCTTTTGCTAAGAAATACCTAAACTTTTAAAATCTTCACACTCAGTAGTCTCTAGCCAAAATCCTAGCTAGCCTGAAAAGTTGATGTGGACTGCCACGCATAAGGTAGACCTTTTGACTTAGCATGACAATTAGATGCTACACCATCAAATTATGCCACGTCACCCATGTCATGTAAGTAAATGGTTCAAAAAATCACTAAACTTTTATATTTTTTCAATGTGATTACTAAAGATTTTTTTTTTCTTTTTTATTGGGACATATCTAAAATTTCAAATTCTTTGCACTTCATGGTCACTAATTAGAATTCCAAGTTGAAAGGCTGATGTGCACTGCCATGTCAGCATGCCATGTCACATTACATGACTCTACTTTTTAATTATATAAAAAAATTAAAAAAATTATTCTGTTAATACTCATATTACCTTTATCTCATCTTCAGTTTCTTTTCCAAATCTCAAATATGAATCTTGCAACAAAATCCCATTGACAACAAAATCCTGTAAAAAAAACATAACAAAAAAGTACTAACTCATTATCTACTGTCAACAATGCCTCCACCACCGACTATGACCCAAGATCATCATCATTTACTCGCGAAGAAACCTATTGAATCGTCAATCATTGTCAACCTAAGCTCCATTGTTGCAAATTGTTGCCACTAGCAATGACTCACCATTTGCTCGAGATTGCGAGGATTGATCATCAGGTAGTAGACATCATAATTGACTAGCCACATCAGCCTACTTCTATCCATCGCGCACCAGATCAATGCCTTTGCCAAGGATACATCGCAAGTCTCCTCCAATCATTGCTCCACATTAGCCTCTCAAATTGAGATTTCAATTAGTAACCACCAAGTATAAATAATTTGAAAGTTTAGGTATTTTGGCAAAAAAAAAAAAAAAGATTCTTTTAGTTATCACATAGAAAAAATATGAAAGTTTGTTTTTGAAGTATTCCACATGGCATAATGATATGGCATAATTTGATGATGTGGTGTTCAGCTATCATGCTGAATCAGAAGATTTAGTTTACGTAATAATTCATGACAATCTTTTAAGTTTGTATTCTAGCAAGTAACCATCAAATACAAAAGTTTTAAAATTTAAATAGTTTTTGGAAAAAAAAAACTTTAATCATTACATTGAAAAACTCACTAAAATTTAATGATTTTTTGACCTATTTATTCATAGAAATGGACATAGACGTCAAGAAGAGTTTTTTTTTTCTGACTGCTTGAAATATGAATTGACTCATGTTTTATCCTGACGGTACTATTCTTTTACACATTTGACTATTAATTAGTAATTTATGATGCAATATATCCTCGCTCACTTAAATGCAAGATACATCTCTAAACTTAAAAAATCCTATATATTATATTTTTTATTAGTGTCGAGTGTACCAATTAATTTTAAGATAAAGTGTCAATATACCTTGAATATCTGACAAAAATAGCATACTCACATTTTATATTTTTTCAGATATAAATATATTTATGATATTACTAAAATATATTAATGTGTTTTTTATCACTGCTAATTTCTGTCTTTCTCTCCCATTCTCTACGCTTTTTTTTTTGTTTTTTTTCATCATTCATTTATATTTATCTTTTATTTTTTTTAACTTTATTTTATATTACCCACAAAACGTATGTGTTTATATATATATATATATATATATATATATATATATATATATATATATATATATATATATATATATATATATATATATTCTACAATATTCTATTTTATTTATAAGTATTATATTTTTTATTTATGTATTTATATTTTATATATTTGTTTTTTGCCAAAGTTTTTTTATTTTTCATCATAAAAGTTATTTAGAAATTTTCTTACCATATTTTAAATAATTTTTGTATAAAAACTAGTCATATAATTAATTTATTTTCATGTTATTATATTTTTAAAAAGAATTTAGACTATACTTATTCAATACATAATTAATTATTTTTAAATTTTTATTCTATATTCTAATAATATAATTAAATTTTATTAGTAATTATAACTATCATTATATAAATTTATAAATAAAAAATAAATAAAAAGTTATATATATATATATATATATATATTTTGTGAATAAATATAAAATATAAGTTAAAAAAAGGCAAAATTAAAAGAAAGACAAAAATTAAAAAAATAGAAAAAAAGTTTAAATACTACACGAAGAGAAGAGTGCGTAAACTCGTTTTTTTAAAGTTAAAAATATATAAGCATTTCAAAAAAAAAAAAAAAAAGGATCGAAGTGCTATTTTTATCTAAAACTGAGATTAATTTCCATCTATAATGGCCTGTATTCGAAAAAAAAAAAAAACTATAATTGCTTGTGTGATAAAAAATCTTTATTTTACTTTTTTATTTTTCACTATCCAAAAAATGCAAGCTAAGTGGGACCACCACGCCTAGTGTTTATCAGCATCATCTTATCATTATCTTCCGTTACCATAGAAAGTGCAAACAAGTTTTTGTTCGTAAAGGAAAGGGAAAGAATAAACAAAAAAACACATTTCATGGCCCACCCAACCCATCACTACGCTACCATAACGCACCGTTCACTCCCTTCAATTCACTTCATTTCAATTCGGACTCCCACTTTTCCACCATTAAATGTCATTAAATCTTTCTTCGATCAATTTCAATTCTTAGAACAAACAAACAATCAAACGATGATTTTCTCTTCAGTTATAATATCATCTCCTGCTCTTTACCTCCCGATAAAATCTTCTACCTTTCATAATCGCCTTTCAAAACTTCGATTTTCAATTCGCTCTTCTTCTTCTTTGTCAGTTTCAACCGAACCAACATCGACCCAGTTCGATCTAAAGACTTATTGGACGACCCTTAGAACAGAAATCAACCAGAAGCTAGACCAGGCCATTCCAGTTCAGTTTCCAGAGCAGATCTATGAGGCCATGAGATATTCCGTTCTCGCAAAGGGAGCCAAGCGTGCGCCGCCTGTCATGTGTGTTGCCGCTTGTGAGCTTTTCGGCGGTAACCGGCTCGCTGCCTTCCCTACTGCCTGTGCTCTTGAAATGGTTACCATCTTTTTTTTTTTTTCCTAATCATTGCCTTGAAATTTAATTTTTTTTAACATTGTTTATTTAATTATTAAAATCATTTATGGAGAATTAGTTATTACCAGTAAAGGAAAGAATGTAGGATTGAGAAGCACAGACAGTGTGGTGAGGGATCATGAGGACCATTACTAGATTAGCTGTTTATATTTGGATATGAATTGCAAATATTTATTATGGGAACCAATTTATATAATTCATATATTTTCTTTGTATGGAATCTTTTGATGTTTATTTTGAATTGCAAATATTTATTATTTAAATTTCATTCCATAACAGAACCACACAGAGAAAATTGGTTCTGGAGAAGACTGTTTTCGTTCCCAATTTCAAATCACAACTCTTTTATAAAGAAAATATAATGCTTTATTAGCACTTTGAAATTTTTTTGAAAGCCTAAAGAAGAAGAAAATTGTTTGAATAATTCTAATTAAGTAGTATGTTTTTCAGTATAAGCTTTCAGGAAGTTCAGTCATATTGCTGCATTAATTTAATCTATTCTACTCTGCTTTTAACAGGTTCATGCGGCTTCATTGATTCATGATGACCTTCCCTGCATGGATGATGACTCATCAAGACGAGGCCAACCCTCAAACCACATAGTCTATGGTGTTGACATGGCAATCCTTGCTGGGGATGCACTCTTCCCTCTTGGTTTCCGTCATATTGTCTCAAACACACCCACAGATCTCGTTCCAGAGCCATGCCTTCTCCGTGTGATCTCTGAGATTGCTCGTGCTGTGGGGTCTACAGGAATGGCTGCCGGTCAGTTTCTTGACCTTGAGGGTAGTTCAAATTCTGTAGAGTTTGTTCAAGAGAAAAAGTACGGTGAAATGGGTGAGTGCTCTGCAGTGTGTGGAGGATTGTTGGGTGGTGCTGAAGATGAGGAGGTACAAAGATTGAGGAGGTATGGAAGAGCCGTTGGAGTATTGTATCGAGTGATTGATGATGTATTGGAAGCAAAAATGACTAATAAAGAAGATGAGGAGAAGAAGAGAAAGAGAGAGAAGAGTTATGTTAGTATATATGGGGTTGATAAGGCAATGGAGGTGGCGGAAGAGCTGAGAACTAAGGCTAAAAGAGAATTGGATGGGTTTGAGAAGTATGGCGAGAATGTGTTGCCACTATATAGCTTTGTTGATTATGCTGCTGACAGAGGCTTCAATGTTGCAGAGTTGAGTTGATGGTGGTGATTACAAGTTAGGTACTTTGGTATGTGGAGCATCTTAGATTTAATTTTTAAGTGCAGGTTGATGAAAAGGAAGCTTATACTGAGGTTGCCCTGAATGTTTTGCTTGGATTTCAAGTTGTTGCAGGTTAAGTTCTTTTAGCTGTTTTGTTCATGGTGTCAAAGTATTTATCAGAATTGACCAGTTGCATACTTGCAGATAATTATGTGCTCAACAATTAGGCATATGGATGAACCATAATCATTTTGTTGTATAGATTTACTAAATCAATGGCATGCAGAGCAGTTATCATTTTTTGAATATAATTGTCACTAACAAAATAATAAATTGTACAAATATGGGCAATGACCAATTTAACTCTGGATAATTATGTTAGAAAAAAAAGGAGATGATAAAAAAGTAAATAGAAACAAGAGATGAAGGACAATGTATTGTATTGTGTTATTAAGATACTTGAAACCTTTTAAATAGTCAAATAGATAACAAATTAACATAAGAATAGGATTTCATAACCAACTAAACTCCTAAAGTCTAGCCATTAAGATTTTAACTTGAATTAGAAAATTTATAAAACAGATAAATTGGTCCTGTAGTTTTTAAACAATGCTAGTCTCTTCAAAAAAGTTTTCGCAGTTAAGAGACTTGTCGGTTTCTCAAAAAAGGATTTTGCAGTTTTGAGACTTGCTAGTCTCATAAAAAATACATTAATCAAAATAAATCTTCTTCAATTGTCTCCCAAAGATTTAAAGCTTGAAGATGAGTTATCATTTTAATGATCAAGCTTGATAATTGTTGCTATCAAAAGGAGGAGCTATATTTGAAAAAATGGATTCAGTTTCCTTGTTTATTTTATTTTATTATTATTCTTTTTGGTGGAACTCACTTTGCTCACAAATCCCTTAGGATCATTGCGGGCTCTGATACTAAATATTAGAACAAAAAAAAGAAGGAGATGATAAAAAGGTAAATAAAAGCAAGAGATGAAAAACAATGTTCTGCATTATGTTATTAAGATACTTGAAACCTTTTAAATAGCTAAATAGATAACAAATTAACATAAGAATAAGACTCTATAACCAACTAAACTCCTAAAGTCTAGCCACTAAGATTTTAATGTGAATATCATAAAAAATTACAATATTTAACTTAAAAAAACTATAAAAAAAAATTAGAAAATTTCTGCATTAATTACCAACAAATTAGGTGTTCATATTTGGAAATAAGATTTGACAATTTGCAATTAGTTTCACTAATCTGCTAAGATTTGGGTGCATTGTAAAGACTGAACTTTTATCTTAAATATTATTATAAAAATATATATCAAACAAATAATAGAATCATCATGTATAAGGAAGAAATGTATCATTTAGATAAATTACTAAATTGATATTTAGAAAAATAAAAATTAAAAGTTGAATAATATAAATAACGTAATTTTAAATGTTAAAAATATTTAAAAATCTAATTAATTAATTTTTTATTTATTATTTTAACTAATTTTTAGTTTAATAGAAAAAATTTTAAGATCAACATATCAAATAATTTGAAACAATTAAGTTTTAAAAATTTTTATTTGAAACTTAAAAAGAATTTTAATTTGAAGTGTTAAATCATATTGTTAAATTTCACCTACTTCTATTTTTATCTTGATCATAAGTTCAAATTATTAATGAATTATTTTTTATAGTCTATTCAAAGTACCACCGCAACTATTATAAGAAAACGAAAAATTGTTCACTTACACACATTATTCAATAAACTTTTAAATTTAAAACGCTTATTTTTAGTTTATCAAAAACCGCCTACTTATTTAAAAGGAAAAAATACAGTGTATGAATTTTTAATTTTTGCTATTTTAGTGTGTTAATGTTTTTTTTTTTTTTTTTCAATCAAGTGTTTAAAATCTTTAATTGTCAAATAATTGAATGTTTCTGATTGATTAAGGCTATTCGGCATGCATTGCCAACAATAATTGAGTCCACATTCATTGTGTCAGCAAGCTAACATTTAGGAATATAAATTTGCCTCTAGTTTTTTGGCTACATAAATAGGTTTGTGCATTTTGGAGAAATTAAGAAATGAAATAAGAGAGATTGAAATCAAACCTAGCTAAAAGAAGAATAAAAGAACGCGAAGAAGAAGAAGTCTTTGTATAATGGAAGAAAATGGAAATTGCCCGCCGCATTATTGAAACCTCAAGGATATCTGCTAATCCTGGGAGTTGTTTTGGTCATGCGAGAATCCTTCTTGCAAGAGGGCATTCAATTGAGCTGAGGTTCCAATGAATGAAAGAGTAAGAGGAATGCTATCTGGGTTGTCAGACAGCAAAGCAAGATTCAAAATGGAGGTAGAAAAGAGTAAAGCAAGATGGAAAAGATTGTGACTTTTGGTGATGGTGTTGCTAATTGTTATTATTTTCAAATAAATTAAATGGTTAGGGTTAAGGGTTATGATTAATGATTAAGGAAGAAAGAAAAGATTAGGGTTATGGTTTACTATTATGATTAGTGATACTTTAGTCGGTTTAATTATATGATTGACTGTGATAGCAAATGGATGTTGATTGTGGTTGTTGTAGATTCAAAAGTTGTGACTTGTAACGCTGCATTATTGATGAATCAATGAAATTGTTGTATTTTGGGTAAAATTTGTGAAGTGTACTTCTCTTTATTTAAATTTGTTTGTAATGAATGAATGAATTGCTCTAACTAAAAGATTTCTAATGGCTGTAATTGGATTGGAATATTGGCATTGACAGAAGCGTGCACAAGCATGTAAAATCCATGGTGACTAATAAATATTACATGCTTATTGAAGATCCTTAGCTTGAATTGATAAAATGTTTGATATAGAAAGTGCTGCAAAATAGCAAAGACAAAGATAGCATCATCATATAAAGAGAAGTAAATTAGTAGCAATATGTGTTTCTACTATAAAATACTTACTGGATTGATAAAAAAAAATAAAAATCAAGTTTTAGTATTTTGGCAAAATTACATACAAATTAGCTAGTAGCAACGCACTTATAGTTGTGTAATAGATTAATGCAGTAATAACAAACCAAGTTTAAATATCTTGGCAAAGTTACATAACTTAAATTCAAAAAACTACACTGACACACAATGCTATCAAGTTGAGAATTAATTTTGTGCTTTGCTTGTCTTTGGATTTTTTCCTCTCTTCTTTCTATCATCATCGGCATTGTTGATATGAATTAAGTTGCTCTTATCTTTCCTTTTGATGTCTTTTGTTAGCTTCAAATGAGGATGAGGTGATGAACTTCTTTCCAACCTTCTTAAATCCTTGTTTTTTCTCTATCATAAAAGCTTGGTTTAGGCTTATTTCCCTAACCTTATCCTGGCACCTTGGCTTACCACTCTCTTAGCTCTTATTCAAGGCTGCAAATATGTATGAATGAACAATTCATAAATGAAAACAAATAACATAGACACATTGCTTAGGAAAAGTCTTACATTAAGAATCATGGTGTTTATATATAGATCTATATAAATCCTATATCCATATGGTAGCTGTGAAGCAAATGGTGTCTTTCAAGACCTCATTCCAAAAGTTGATGCAAGTGGTTTACTGTTTCATTATATGTGATTCTATTCTTTTTGGCACAAAGAATGGAAAAAAATTAATTTGTGTTACTTGCTCTGTCAGTTGTTTGTGTGGTGATCTATTGAGTTGCATCAATATATAAGCATTAGTGGAATAAAAATTGCTATAATCTAACATATTATTGAAAGTATTATGTGTTGCATATGGGTCTCAGTAGACTTGTTTTTGCTAATTTATTTGTCTTTGCTAGTAGAATTTCTTACCCATATACAAACTATAAAAACTTAATGATCAAATACCACATCTAACATAAGAAATAGCAAAAGTTTAAGTCATAAGAAGGAAATAACAAAAGATTAATTGAGATACTCAAATAGAATTTCAACCTTGAGTTAACAAGTGCCATTGAATTTGCTTCTTTTTTTTTTTTTTCTTTTGCTGGGGGGAGGGGGGCGCGTAGAGTTCTCTATTAGAACAGCTTATTGTTGACTTGAATTCTATGTTATATTTTGCTAGTTAAGTATTGTGAAAATTTGATTATTATGTCCTGTCTAGTTACAAACTTGATAGGTCATTTTTCTCCCTTTTCTTGATATCTTGTGACCATTACATTACCTTTCACTTTCCTTTTTTCTTCTATTTTTGCAAGTCTTCCTAGCATCTTTTTATCAGGTGGTGGTTGTAGTGGGTTAGCATCCTTTTTATTCCAAATTTCTTAGTGTTTAATCTTCCTATTATATGAGCATATGCTTGTATATACTTCTCTTTCTTATAGAAACTATGAACATAATCTTCTGAATTTTTGTCAACATGATGAGAGGGAATCCCTATTAACTCACAGCCTCTGTATGGACAAGTTCTTTCCTTCAAATCAATTATATAAGTATCACTATTATACTCCATCTCAAAACCATTGTCACCATTCCATAAGATATGACATTGTGTGCTTTAAGCACAATTATCCTAAAATTTTTTCCTAATTTTAGGACCAAAATCACATAACCATTTATCACAGCGGTCTATATTATCTCTCAATCTATGCATCACTAACTTTCTAATATCCTCTAACATTGAATAGAAAATTTTTGTCCTATACTCAACTATCATGCCATTAAAAGCTTCAATTAAATTATTGTCAACAATGTCAATTGAAGCATGCCCTATACTAGTGCCTTGGATGAATGTTAAGCATGTCCTTAAATCCTTGTGGTTTCAATCTCTTCAATTCTTTCATGTTAGCATCAAAGTCAGCCATGTTTGACTTTACACACTTCCAAAATTGATTCTACAAATCCTTATTCTTGTGTTTTTTCATCCAATTAGCATATAAGTGCCTAGCATAACACCTGTATTTTGTATTTGCAAGTACATGCCTAATAACATCCAATAATCCCTAAAAAATTACAAAAAAATTCATAATATAAGAATACATTATGACTTAGAAATATAAAATGAAAATACATAATAATTACTTCATCTTTTGTTGATCCTTGATTATTGTCAATCCACTCCCATGGTTCAAGTCTAAATCCTTTGCAAAAATTTATATGAACCAATTCCATGTCACTTTGTTCTCATAAGTTACAATAAACCATGCCATAGAGAACATCTGGTTGTTCCCATCCTTTCCAATAACATCAAATATCTGACCTTTGATTTTTTTTTGTTTAAGAAACAACCATTCAAGCAAAGATTTTTTTTTTTGGATCTTCCCAAAAAGCCTCCTTTAAATAATAAAAAATGATGTATAGTCTTTCAAAGATAGGTAGAGATTCTGCAAATGGTCTTGTAACTTTTAGTTAATTGCACTCCCTGAATAGACCTCTCAATTTCACCCAATAGTTCCAAAGTCTTTCATATTGTTCTTGTAAATCTCATTGTAATTTATTAACAATTAATAATGAGTTAATTTCACTCGTCATCCTCCAACATATGACTAATGCATATTATCATTCTCCAATTACAAATCATCCTAGAAATATCATTGAACAGTTTGAACTTGTAACCATATGTTACTTCCATCCAATTACCATCAAACCATACCATAGGGAACATATGGTTGTTCCCATCCTTTCCAATAGCATCAAATATCTCACCTTTGATTTTTTTTTTTTAACAAACAACCATTCAAGCAAAGATTTTTTTTTTTTTTGCATCTTCCCAAAAAGCCTTCTTCAAATAATAAAAAATGATGTACAGTCTTTCAAAGATAGGCAGAGATTCTACAAATAGTCTTGTAACTTTCAGTTTAATTGCACTCCCTGAATAGATCTTTCAATTTCACCCCAATAATTCCAAAGTCTTTCATATTCTTCTTGAAAATCTCATTGTAATTTATCAACAATTAATAATGAGTTAATTTCACTCGTCGTCCTCCAACATTTGACTAATGCATATTATCATTTTCCAATTACAAATCGTTCTCCAATTACAAATCAACTCTGCTAATGACTAGTTAACGTGGCAACCCAAGTCAGCATTTTTATTATTTTTAAATGCCATGTAGACTTCTCCTCAATTGGGAGCTTCTCTCTCTTTGCGTGAAGCTTGTTTTTCCCTTTTCTCTTCTTAGCTTCCTAATGAGTTTATATATCTATAAAAATCTAAATTCTTCCATTATATCATCTTAATCTTTTTATTTTCTCTAAAATTTCTCCCCTTTTCTAATTCATCTGTGTAGAATCTCTTTCATCTTACCTTGAGCATCGAAAATGGCTTCATCACAGCCTGATATTGTTGATGGCTTTATGACTGCATTTGGAACACCTATCTACAAATGTGGAGAAGAAGCACCTCTGAGGACGTCGTAGACATAAGACAACCCTGGTCATCATTTTTATGGATGCAAGTTTTATGGGTGAGTTGTATTTCAGTGATTTTAGGGTTATTGGAATTTTGAACTAAAGTTTTTGTATTTTAGGGTTTTAGAGAATTTTGAGAATTTTTACGAAGTTGTATTATTGTGCTATAGGTTTGTTGTGCATTTGTATAGGTTATTTTGCAAACTCTCCATAGCAAATGTTAGTTCTTCATTTGGGCGGACCCTCAATTATCCTAAAAGAGCAAAAAATATCATTAACGCACTTCTAAGGAAGACTAAGAGAATAGAAAAATAGAACAGAGAGATGCAGCATAGGCAAAGAGTGATGAAGATGGGCAAGATGTTTCTGTGGGGATTTGTGTTAATGACTGTGGGTATTCCTATTGTAAGCAATGTGTTGTCTATTAAACCACAGTGATGGTTTACTATGATTTTTAGGTCAATTTTGTAAGCACTAGGTTTTTATGTAATGCTGTTATTAGTTTTTCTTTAGGGTGTTTAAGGTAATATATTTATTAAAAAGTGCAAGTAATTTCAATCCAGTTAAATTAAGGAAATTAATGTTGGTTTACTGGTGGTGTTATTTTCAATTAGCAATCTGTTATGATACTTATTTGTTAATATTGATTATTGAATGAATGTAATGGTATGAGGAATCTGTGAAGTGTAGTCTTATGAAGCTTGTGTTGAAGCAGCAAAAAATGAACAATTTATAAAAGAACATAGGCTTTTCATGCTAACAACATTATCCATATAACATTATACTAAACGCTAACATCATTTGCACTAAATAATAAATAATGCTCATTTGCTCAGAAGCTCATTTGCATTAAAAAAAAAAAAAAAAAAAAAAACTGAAAACTTGAAGATAAAGCTTATGAATATAAAGGTTTTGAAATGTTCACTATTAAAGCAACAACTTAAGATCATCCTTATAATTGAAGATCATAGTATGCTAAACAAAATATCTATCCAGATTTCAAAGTTAAAACATAACAACATTTCCATATAGGTTCAACTTTAAATCACACAAATACCTAACTACAACTTGTTAAGTGGATGACTGTTAATTATATCCTTAATAATACTATCAAAAATAAAATCTACAACTTAATAACAAAAAAGTCAAAGATGTAGATTAGTGTTATTCTTTTTAGCTGCTAAAAAATAATTCCTAAAGCTTGGCTATGGATTGCTTATCTCATAGATGCAACTTGGCAAAAGGAAAAAAATAAAAGTTGCATATCAGTCTCGGTCAAAAGCTTATAATATGCACTATTCACACAAAAGATGATCAAGTCTTGTTCACTTGGTTGGATGCTACATGCTTGATTTGGATTTTATGGTCTTTGGTGATCTCATAAATGCAATCCCAAATCTAAAGGGTTCGACTGCATCTATTAGATCTTGGTTGGCTTGACTAGCTTGAGTCAAAATGCTTTCTTGACTTTCATATTGATTATAAGTTAAATTAGTTGACACATCAGTAATACATTGGACTCCACACACAGTTGTTGCCTGCCATCAAATACACGAAGTATACATTCAATAAAAAATAGCTAGTATATAAATATGAAAAACAATTAAATATATAAGTATTTACATCTATGAACAAAGGTGGAGATGTAGTGTTTGCATCATGTGTGGCTTAAGAGTTTTCACTTTGCATCTATTGGTCACTTGGCTGAAAATTTACAAAAGCAGCTAAAAAGAAATAATATAAAATAACTATATTGAAAAAGGCAATAAATATGGTTGGGAAGTAAAAACTAAATATACCATTTGACTTTTCAAAGAAGCAGTGACATTTCTCCTTGGGTTTGATGATGTTACAGTAGCATTTTTTGTGGTAGCAAGTGTTGATAAGCTATGAAATTCATGAGGTCCATTCTAGCAAGTACTAGTTGGTAATTTTAAACACATAAATGAATAAAGACACCAATATAAAAAAAATTCTCAGAATCATATATGCTCACCTCTCTTGCTGAGGTATTATTAAGTCTATGAGATCTCTTATTGCATTTAACCTGACCACAATGAGTACATCTCATAGTTACTAAACATTTCTTGCTGAACTTGCCTAAAGTTTGTTCGTTTCCTATTGCTAGAGGCCTTTTCTCTTTGTTGTTGTGGTTAGATTTCTCTTTAATGGTGCATTTTCTATCTTTTCAACCTCTTTTCTCCTCTTTGTTAGCTTCCTCCCTCTCTTCTTTAGAACCATAAGTGGTACTGTTATCTTCAATCTACCATTAAATTTTTTATCACATAGAATGGACATTGATAGCTTAATAGTGTGATTGTACACCATCAGAGAATTGTCAACATAGTATAATGCATCCACTTACTTCTCTGGTTCTTCATTCGACCTAAATATGACAATTACACTATGTGCATATGAGATGCCTGTCAAATCCCATCTTTTGCATGTATAGTATGCTTATCTAGATCCACAACAAATTGATGCCCTTTTCTAAACGCTTGCACTCTAGTGGACGCTGCAAATGTTGAGAAGTAATCTTCAAAAAACTCCTTTATCTTATCTAATTTCTTCTAAATTTTAAGGCCCAAAATTTTTCCATTTAGCTTTAATTTTTGAAATTTTGATTTTTTCTTTGCAACCCTCATAAGCTAATTTCTTATCATCTCAAGTGTAGTGATGATCAGCTTTATTTTTGCTTTTAAAATTTATTTGTTGAAGCACTCACACATATTGTTAAGGAGTATGTCACATTTTGTCTTTGGTTTAAAGCAAGCTTTGTGACAATTCTGACATGGCCTATCCTAAGCCATTCTCTACACTCAACTTATTTTTTTCTCAAACTTCTTAAGGCATTTTTCAAGCCAGCTTATGTAATATGCTATTGAGCAATCCCATAACAAGTACTTCTACATTTTTCTCTTAAATAGAGCCCTCATATTAGTCCACAGATGTTTCACACACATCTTATGCTCAGCATGTGGAAACATAACATGGATTATACTCAGTATCCTTGTATATGAAATAAATAAAATTAAAACACATAACTGAATGGACAACAAGCAGTAATATAAATATGATTAACTGATTGAATATAGTCAAACCTTTTGTCTGACATTAATGTCTACTAATGTGAATTGTATATTTCCAAATCCTTCTTTAGGTTTTCCAAAAACCATCCATAGTTATCTTTGGTTTTTGTTCTAACCATTGAATATGCAATAGGGTGTATGTAGTCATTTGCATCTATGCCAATGGTAGACAATAGCTAGCATCCATACCTACCCTTCAGCTAACACCCATCTAAACACGCAATTAGTATGCATCCTACCTTGAATCCAGCTCTCAATGCATTAAGGCAAATATACATACCCTGGAACTCGCTTTTTCCTTCTTTAAACTCCATAGTGCCTCCTGAGTTTGATCTTAACAACTCCAACTTGTAATCATGCAATCTACCATATTGTTGTGCCTTTCCCCATTAATTTTCTGCAAGCTATATCCCTTGCCTTCTATGCTTTCATTCTTCCAATGGAGTATCTAAATTCTCTGCTACTCTAGTAATAAGAGCAGTGAGTAACCAAGCTAGATTATCCCTAAATTCATCTATATAATGATTAGAAAGCCATCTTGATGTAAGGTGAAAATTGTTATACACCTTTTTGCACTTAGATAAGTGCATATATGTGAGATTTGTAAAAAATTATTCTCTTTCATTTTTTGGTGAATTTTAGCCAGCATGGTAGGATGTGGGAGATGGTTTATTTTTTTATTTATATGATGATTAACATGCTAGATTAAGTGTGTGGATGGTAGAACTTGACTTGAATCCTTGCCCAACTTAATTTGGATGGAAGGCAGTTAGAGTTTCAAATTTCTTGGAACTTAACCCTTTAATTTAAGGGCTAAGAAATTTGAATTTAAATTAGATAAAAATAGAGAAATTATAGTTATTGATGTAGAATAAGTCCTTATGCAAGAACTTGACCAAATTTGAATTATATTAGGAGATATGGGGCTTGTATGAGGACTGATACTACATACAGGTATGATATGTAGCTCGAAATTGATTTTTAAATTTAAGGGCCTTCAGGATGTAGAGTTACTTGTTAGAAATTTGTTATATGATACTCAATATTTTATGCAGTCCCCTATATGAGAATTTATGAATTAATGTTGTATTATATGTTATATGAAACTACTTTCATTTGAATTTCATATTTTCAAGTAAAGATCCCTATTTTTTTGTGTGGAGAATATCATACAGTGTGCACATTATAGCCCAGCGGATAAGGTATATTATTCATACTCTAGCTATAAAGGGTTTTATTGTCCTAGCCGCATGATCTGACCCTGATGCGCATTTTGTGACACTAGGAGTTTTACATTTATAATAGCTTGATGACTAATTCTACCTTGGCTCTAGCCAAGTGCACCTATCATTTAGGTAGTATAGCAGTAACAAGGTCGATCCACAGAGACACCAACAAAAGTACTAGCTCAAACTTAAACTATTTTCTAGGTAAACCAACTTCAAGATTAACTAAACTAAAGTATTTAATACTAATCTATGAAAGTAATAAATGATAGATGATAGAAAATCAATAGTGAAGTTCATCTAGTTATTGAATTCCCCTAGCCTCTCATGCATGTCAAGAACAATGGTATGAATCATTCAAACAATGAATTGAATTGGACTCTCACTAAATTAGATATAAACCTTTCTTAAGTGATTAAATAGAAGTAGCATTAAATTCAAGAGATTAACATCAAAAGAAGTCTTGTAGGTCTATCTCTAGCACCCCAATCAACCCTCAATTTCCATGAGTGATCTATCTATATCAAGGTATCTCTACTCATCCAATATAGAAATAATATCTAATAAAAAAACCAATAATTGCCAATCAGAATAATTATCATAAATCATGAAAATAAACAATTCAAAGATAAATTGATTCTAATAAATTATTCAGTTCATACAATTAAGAACTAGAGTTCATCTTTATCTAGATGAATAACAAATTAGTTCATAACAGAGAATTAAAATAAAGAATAAAAGAGAAGGTAAAGGAAACTTAAACAATCCATGGATGATGAGAAATCCTTGCTTCTATCTTCATTCCTCTTCAAAATCTGCAGCATATTGGATCTTCACCATGAAAATTCTGCACAAAACTCTTTCTCACCTCATTGTGAAGGTGGCTGCTGAAAACCTAGGAAAGAGCCCCCTCTCTCTAATGTAAATGATTTCCTTTTATAGTGCTTTAAGGCTCATTCGGGTTTGGATAGGTGTCCAACATGGATTGGCCATTTTTTGCCATGTCAGCACAGCTAGGCTAGGTGCCAAGATACAGTGTCTGGATTGCATTCCAATTTGGGTAAAAAATTGAAGGGATTAGAATTTCTAATCTTCATAAAAATTGTATCTCTTTCTCTTATCTTTCTAACGGTACTTGAATCACCTCAATCAAACTTTTGTAGCTCAAGTTATCCTCAAAATACTATAAGGTGTTCAAAGTTGTTGGAACTCCATAGCGTCACACGGCCAGGGACATGCCCGTGGCTTTAGGCATGGGAAGCTATTGGAATTAGTCTCTTATGCCATGCCCAAGGCCATGGGCATGGCCATAGCCTAAATTACCCAAAAATTGCACCATTTCTCAATTTTCACGTTTAAATTCGAGCTTAAATGATCACGACATTCTAAAATATGAATAATTCCTAGAAATTACTCTGAAAAGCACTTGAACAAAAACATTAAACTCAATTTAAAGAATAAAACATGCTAAATCAAGTGCCAAAACATAGGAATTCATGCATTTATCAAACCCATTATAAGACCTCGCTGAAACATTCCTCTCAAGAGAGAGGTTCAAGTTTTAGTGCTTATGATTAGAATAACTATCATTTGGGCAAATTGATTTGATTTTTAAAAAATGATTTAGGAGTTACCATCATAATTTATTTTAAAATGAAAAAATTAAGGAAAAATCTAATTTTGACTTCAATTCATTAATTTTTCAATTAATTTACCCAATGATAAAGTTACTAGCCTTGGAACCAAGTTACTGTTGGGAGCTAGGTTTTTGGTTTTAAATAATTTAATTTGCTCCTAAAGTTGATTTGACTTTAAAATTTTTTTCATGAATAATAGATATAAATGATAGTTAAGATGTATGAACATGGCATGATTATGAATGTATGAAAAATAAAAAACAAGTAATTAAATATCTACAAGCCAAGAAGAATATTCTCTCTAGTCCTTATGGATTCTAGGAGAACCACAAGCCACTCCTTGACTCCAAGATAATTAAATTGATTATTTACATTAATTAAGTAATGGGATGCCTTCTCCAGCCTTTATGGTTCTAAGAAGACCATAAATTTTCTTGCAACAAAATATAATGTTTATATAAAAAAATAAAAGGGGAAGGAGATTAATTGGTATTTGAATTTAAGACTTAGATTTAGACTACAAGTGTGCTTACACACCCCATTGAATGAGGATTAAAATCCACATCATTCATTTTCACTACAAAATGGAGGGTTTTAAAGATTGATTAGATTAATTTGATTTGATTTGGGAGTTTTTTGTGGATGTGAAGTGTTGAAGATTTTTTTCAAACTGAAATTTTATTTTATTGGAATTGAAAAATAGGAATCCTTCTCAATGAGAGCAGATTTGGTGGAATTAACCCAAGGAATATTAAATTAATTAACTAATCAGTCAAAGAGAGTATTTAATTATCTAATTAACTAAAATGATTAGTTAATTAATTGATTACTTATGATTAAAATTAATTAAACTCAGAGAATTTAATTAATTTTAGAGGCAGTTACCCAAAGAGATTATAAAGAGATTAATTAGAGGGAGAGAGAGAGAGAGAAAGTAGAAAAGGCTCAATAGTGTATAAAATAGTGGGGGAAATGGCCTATTTATATGCAAAGTAAAGCGAGAGTATTTTAGGAAAAGGAAATGTCAAAAGGCTAAAAAAATTGGGTTGGAGAAAGGGAAAAAATGAAATTTCAGAGCAGGGAGAGACCAGCTACTAGTGAGGCTGGCAGATTCGTCAACTTGGTTGGCAAATCAGCATAAAGGGCTAGCAGATCCTTGGACTTAGCCAATGATTATTGCTAGCCTAGCTAGCAGATCTACCAATACTTCTAGCACAGAGTTGTTTTTTGGGTTTTTGAGTTTTTAAGTTAATTTTCAAAACTTTCGGGTCAATTTTAGAGGCTTTTTGGATTCTTAAAAATTACCAGTTGGTGGATTCAAAACTAATTATTAGGCAGTTTGGCAGTCAACTTTAGAGAAGAACTAGTCAATTTTAAGAAGATGCTATCTGGTTTAGATTGTTTTGTCAAGTTCAGAGTGATGCTAATCAGTGTCCAGTTTAGAATTTCCAGTTTCAAGACTACCACACTGGTTGTATAGCTCACTAATATTAGTAGGTATCAAGTGGTGGCCACATTATGAGGGTTTATAGCTATCTCTTCATTAGAATTATCTTATCTTTAAGGCAATTTTGATGATAGTGAACTTTGGAGAAGGAATTATACAAAGAACTAAAGTGGTGTTTAGGTTAGTAGTTGGACATATTTAGGTGAGAGATATGGTCGAAATGGAAGATGGGAAGATGAACCATAAGGATACTTAAGCAATCATTTCTAAACATTTAAAGATGGAGAATGTGGCTAACTTTAATAAATAGCTGGGAGAACGAGCCACAAGGATGTCTAGATGTTGGTCTCTAGGCATTTATAAGTAAAAATTGATTGATAAACGAAAACAAGAAAAGAAAATAAAGGGATATCTAGGCCAATGGCTAGATATTTTTGGGTATATTAACGGATATGATTGACTCAAATGAAAAGGCAGAGAAAGGAACTAGAAGGAAGTGTAGATTAGGCTTGTTTGGGTGAAGGATTTAAATGGATTTTAGATAAAAGTAATGAAAAAAAGAACTAGAGCAATTCACTATTTAGACATTTCTAAGTGAAGAATATTAATGACTTTAAGATGAATAAGGATGGAAAAGGAAAACAGATTAACGTCTAAGTGAGAATTTAGACATTTCTAGGTGGAGGACATGATCGATTCAAACTAAAAAGAGATGGAAAAGGAACCACAAAGATGCTTAGATGACCTTTTTTAGATATTTATGGGTGAAATAATTTTGCTAAAAGAGGCGAGAGAAAGAACCATAGGGATGTCTAGATGATCGATTCAAAATATTTATGGGTAAGTTAATTAATAAAGGTAGATGCTCCTAGTATCTTTGGGGGATTTTGTATGATAAAGGAGATAGAAGTATCTTTAGGAGATATAGATTGGAATGGAAGTGATATTCCTGATTTCTTTAAAAAATATAGAATGAAAGTGATATTCCTTATCTGCTTAGGTAAAAATCCTAAGGCTATCTTAGGATGGTTTGCTCTAGAAAGGAAACCTAATTTAGATTCAAGGTATAGATCCTACGGATATTGTAGGATGGATCTAACTCTAAGGTTAAGATTGATTGATTTTTAAGGAGAGATCGATTGATCGAGTGGAGGACCCTTTGACTTGGTTGATCGGGTGGAGGACCATTTGACTTAGTGGATCACATAGAGGACCTTTTGACAAATTGATCGGGTGTAGGACCCTTTTACTTAGTTAACCAAGTGAAGAACCCTTTGATTTAGTTGATTGAGTGAAAGTTGATTAGCATTGTTAAGTTTGATAAAATATGGTTACCATAATTAGGATTGAGTGGAAATCAATTACCATAGTCATAATCGGGTGAAAGATTGTTATTACAGTCAGGGTCGAGTGAAGGATGGTTACTTAGCTTAGAAGCATAGTTAGAATGGTGTTGTGGTCAAAATCAAGTTAAAGATGGTTGCTTTGCTTGGAGGAGACCTAGCTTTATGCATAGGTTAACAGTTACTCTCAGAGGAAACTATTTTCTAAAAAAGGGGAAATTCTCTATTCAAAGATTGTCTGGAAAGGAAAAGCTTGCTTTGCGCAAATGTTGTCTAAAAATAGGGAATTTGTTTTGTGCAATAGTTGTCCTATTGATGCAAGATATGAATGTAAAGGCTATTTTGGGATTATTTGAAAATAAGAATGTGATAAGTGTTGAAAACACTATATTTTGTCCCTTGTTCTTAATGTATTATATGCCTCCAATTGGGTTTAATATGTTTGTTTTAGTGCTTTCACAGTTCTTTTAGTTAATCTAGTGTCAAAAGATGCCATAATCTGAATGTGACCTAGAATAGTGAATGATCCAAGCCAAAATGCTGATTTTTTTAGAGAATTATGGGTTGCCACGGGTTGAGCCATGGCTGGTATTCCAGCCATGTGATAAGAGTATAGAGGAAAATCATCCAGTAGCCTCCCACGGGTGGAGGCACAGCTAGGGTCTCCCCATGGGAAGTTACATTTTCCTTGATTCATGTTGCCATGATTGGAACTCCAGCCGTGGGTCCAATGGTGCACATTAGAAAATTCAAAACTATAAAACCATATCTGACAGCGTTTCAAAGGGGACCGAGGGAATGAACGAGAGAATAGGAAGAGAAAAAAGAAATTGAAGATCGCGGATCAAAGAACAGGATTTCTTGGCACTTAATTCATGAATTGTTTGAGATTTCTTACTTCTTTAATTCTTTCTTTGGTTTCAATGTGTGATATGAACTAATTCTTTCCAATTTAGGTATTGATGAACGCTAGAACCTTTTGCATAGATTGAATTACTTCTTATTCAATTAAATCATTCTTTGAGTTGTTTTATCTTTATGAATATTATTGCTTAAATTCCAATTAATAATTGCACGCTTATTAGTTAGGAATTGTTTTCATATAATTGACTAGAGATAGCTTTATGTGAATGGATCACTTATAGAGATTGAGGGTTAATTAGGGCACTAGAGATAGGCTTACAAGACTTGGTAGATAGTTTCTCGAATCTAAAACATGACCTAATTGAGTTTGTTTGAGAAGAGATTCCTTGCATTCCTCTTAGAGAATAGGGATTTAATTGCTCGAGAGAGATTTTTATCTAATTTAGTGAAATTCCAATTCAACTTATAGAATGAATTTAGTTGATATGTAGTTCATGATATACAATTAGGGGCTAGGGGGATTCAATACCTGAATGGGCTTTTATTTTTTATTTCGTCTCCTTTTTCCTTCTTGTCATTTCACTTAATTTATATTTTAATTTAGTTTGAATATAATTATAATCATTTTCATCAACACCAATTTGATTCACTAAAAATTAGCAAACATTTTGAGCAAGTACTTACCTAAAGTCTCCAGTGGAACGATAACTCATTCACTATTATATTGCTTATGTGATCTATACACTTGCGGATTATGCATCAGAATGCCAATATGGCGTTAAGGAAGAGGAAATCATTCTGAAAGGTGTCGATTGTATTTAGAGAGGTATCATTTAGCTTTAATGAGGTGCAAGTTAGTTTTGGTAGGTGTCATATTTGAGAGGGTTTTGGTTAGCTTCGTGAGGACGTTGATCAACTTTGTGTGTGTACCTATCAATTTCAAAAAGTTGTCAGGCAATTTTACTAAGGAACCAGTTGATTTTGGAAGGTGTTCGTCTTGAGTTCTTTTTTTTTTTTTTTGGGACAAGCCTCACTTTTTGCCGCATGACTTGGAAGGAAGGTGATTCGGTCACTTTGACGATAAATGGGTTCACCTTTAATTGACTTTGACTTAGACTAAAGGTTTACTTTAGTATTGAGATGTTTTTTATAGAAAAGGGTTCTTAGGGTTTAATGAATATTTGGTGACTAAGGGATGATTGTGCCAAAATGAGTTTAGAGAGATGAATTCAGTCCTAAAGAGGTAGGATGCTAAAATGGATTAGGGCTTTGAGATTATTTGCTTGAGC
The DNA here is from genome assembly GCA_947687605.1 of Reutealis trisperma. Lineage (NCBI taxonomy): Eukaryota > Viridiplantae > Streptophyta > Magnoliopsida > Malpighiales > Euphorbiaceae > Reutealis > Reutealis trisperma. The sequence goes on along the minus strand of CANTUT010001614.1, from coordinate 84,081 downwards.
TTCAGGGATGATTGATTTTCATTTTGCTAAGTTATATAGGCTTAAATGATGATTTATAAAACATGATTCATTTTGGTTGTGCCAAGAAACTTGGATTTTGAAGGATGATTTGTAAAATGTGATTGGTTTTTATTATACAAAGGAACTTGCGCTTGAAGGATGATTTGTGAAATATGATTGATTGTGATTTTTGTCAAGGAACTTAGGCTTATGAATGTGAAGGGTTGGGCCTTTTGGAAGGCCTAAAGGGACTTTGCTAACATTAAAGGGACTATGGAAATCACACTTTCTAGATCAAATTTTATAGGATTGCCACTCAATTTAATAGGGCTTTGAAGGTGGAGAAGGGTTTGTTTAGTTTGTTGTAATGTGCATGTGATTTATGCAATATGTATGATTGATGAAGGGTAAAGGCCATTTAGCTGGTTTAACTAGAAAGGTAACTTTGAAGATGACTTGAAGATTTTGAAGGTGATGCTCTATATAAGGGATAAAGGCAATTTAACTATTTTAGGCATGAAATGTAACGAATTGATAGAAAATGATGACTTAGACGGTATATGCTTTATGAGATCTTCCTTTTACTTTTGGAAATGATCTTTGGTATAAATGAAGATGATCCCCCCTGATGGGACTTTCTTTTTATTTTTGGAAATGATCCTCAGTAAAAATGATTTTTGCTTTCTCATTCAAATTATCTTGGGTTATGCTTGGCAAACTCATAAGATGGTCCATCGAATGGAGTGTGACTATCCTTTGGATAGAGGTAACTATCTACAGTTTTTTTTTTTTTTTATTTAGCTTAATATCGCTTAGTGGGTGACATTTGGCATATGCAAAGGAGAGAGGCCATTAGCTCGGCACATGCATGATGGCATATGACAGCAGATGATTGTATATGCATAGATTAATTAGAGAGAGAAAGAGCAAGTGGATAACTAGTCAACAATTGCTTAAGGCATGTGCAGAATGGTAAAAAAAAGGGGTCTATTTATAGGTAAAGTGAAGAGGAAGGTATTTTAGGGAAAGAAAATATAAAAAGACCAAAATGGCTAAAGCTCAAAAAGCTGAAAATTAGATTGGAAAAAGGCAAAAAGGAATTTTAGAGCAGTGTGGGAACTAGCCATTAGATGGCTGGCAGATCCTTCGGCTTAGCCAATAGCTATGGCCAGCCTAGTTGGTAGACAATGACTACCACTAACCTGGCTGGCAGATCTGCGTAAAGGCCTGGCGGATCCACTAGCTTAACTGATAGTTACCACTGACCTTGCTAGCAAATCCTCTAGTATTTCCTATGATAGAGTCGTTTTATGGATTTTCAAATTTTTGGGTCAGTTTTTTGGACTTTTGGGTCAAGTTCTTAGGCTTTTTAGATTCTAATAAATTATCAATCAGTGTTGATGGATTAAAAATTAAGTTTTAGGCAATTTGGTAGTCAACTTTGGAGAAGTGCTAATTGATTTTGACAAGATGCTATCTAGTTTAGAATGTCTGGTCAAGTTTAGAGTGATGCCGTTTAGTTTCTATTTTGGAATGTCTAGATTTGGGTCCACCATACTAGTTCTTCATAGTGTGCTAATTTAACAAGTGTCAAGTTATGACTACATTATGAGAGTGCAAAATTGAGGGTTCACACCCATCTGCCATAAAAAGTATGGTATTGCTTTGCAAGAAGAGTTCCTATCATTATTGTAGTTTTGATGAGATGTGAGAACAAGATCTCCACTCATCTATTGTAGCCATATTTCTATTAAATATATGATTTAACTAAATTATCTATATGTATATTGTTATATGAATAAAGTTTTAAAAGATAGAACAAAATGTATGACCAATGCTCTACAAAAAAAAAAAAGCTACCACTATTGTAATGTCCATGAGAAAGCAAGGATAAAATTTCACTCTCTTCTATTATAGAAAGATTTTAAAGATAGTATAAGAATTTGTATTCATATTTGGAACATATTTATTAGTTGTATTCATATTTGAAACATATTACAAGTTATTTGTATGTGAACAATGATTTTTAAAGCAATATAAATTATATGTTATATGAATTTCGTTTTCAAAAGCATTACAAATTATTTGTTATTTAATATATGTTTTCAAAAATGTTATACATTACATACTATTTGGACAAAAATTATAAGTATTTTTAAAACTCAATTTGATTTAATTTCCAAAGTACTATATGCTATTCAATGTCAAACATCATCCTTATCAAAGTGCTATACCTATATATGTATGTGAGCCAAATGTCCTCCTTATAAGAAAACATTGAATACCAAGCAGTAAAATTTATGGTAGCATAATTTTTACTCGCCGGGTTTCATATTGACCCTTATTTTCAATTTTTTCCACAAAAAGTTAAGAGATAACTCAGTTTGAGGTCAATTATTAGTTTCACTTGAAGCATACAGAGAAGTTAAAATAAAAGTTTCTTTTAAAATATTCTATTTGTTCATATGTGAATAAATGTATGTTCCGCTTAGGTATTCCGCACTGGTTCTTCATAGTGTAGTAATTTTAACAGGTATTAAATTGTGGCGGCTGTATCATAAGAGTACAAAATTGAGAGTTCACACCCACTTGGCATAAAAATTATGGTATTGCTTCACAAGAAGAGTTCCTATCACTATTGTAGTTTCGTTGAGATGTGACAACAAGATCTCCACTCATCTATTGTAGCCATATTTCTGTTAAATCTAACTAAATTATCTATATGTATAATATTATATGAATAAAGTTTTAAAAAGTAATACAAGATGTATGGCCAATGCTTTGCAAGAAAAGCTACCACTATTGTAGTGTCCATAAGAAAGCAAGCATAACATTTGCTCTCATCTCTTGTAGAAAGATTTTAAAGATGGTGTGAGAATTTGTATTCATAATTGTATTCATATTTGAAATGTATTACAGGTTATTCATATGTGAACAAAGATTTTTAAAGTAATATAAGTTATATGAATTTTTTTTCAAAAACATTACAAATTATTTGTCATTTAATATATGTTTTCAAGAATGTTATATGTTACATGCTATTTGGTCTAAAATTATAAGTATTTTTAAAACTCAATTTGATTTTAATTTTCAAAATGTGAACTCTTGATTTTACACCCTCATCATCTAGCCATAGCTTGATACTTGTTAAGATTAATACGCTACACAGAGCTAATACGGCGGTCTCGTTAGCTGATTAGCGGGCATAGGTCAAAGAGACAATGGCCTTGGAGTAAAAATTCACTTTTAGTCACATTAGTACAAGGATACTTAATTTTCGAACACTGACGCTTTTCCTACCCTAACCAAACCTTCTGTATCATATAATATTTTTTTGAAACTAATCGGATCTTTTCTCAAACTAATTGTTCAATTGTTGTCAAATTAATTGTGAGCCTATCGACACTAACTGATAAGATTTCTGAACTTTGTAGCTCTCAAAAACTGACACAAAAGTATCAAAAACTAACCCAAAATCTTCAAAAACTAACTGAAAAAAGATCTCGAAAAGGAAGCCGGACCCATGCTATGTGGACTTGCGTCAGTCTAACATGGATCTATGTGAGTGTCTATATGGATCTACATCAGAGTTGCACTACGTATGCAAAGCTCTGACGTAGATCCGCGCAAAGCTGAAATGGATATGCATCCCTTTGTGCGGAGTCGTGCTCTGGTCCCCTTTTGAGCCTGAGAAAATGACCAAATTACCCCTCTTGCCTAATTTTCAAATCTTTCTAGCCCTACCCCTTATTGTCTTTTAACATTTTTACTACCTAAGCTACCCTCCTTGCCTATAAGTAGCCCTTCCATTTCTTCATTTCACCTCACCCTTGAGTTAGAGTTAATAGTTGTCCTCTAATTCCTCTCTTTTTCTTTTTCCAACCACTCTCTAATTAATTAATTAATCTTTTTAATAAATTAATTATCTCACCCTAACCAAGTTAATTAATCTTTTTAATTAACTAAAACTCTTTTTTTTAAATTAAAAATAATTACTCAATTAATTAATCTTTTTATTTAATTAATTAATCACTTTTTTTTAAATCAAATTAATCATTTTTCTTAATCCACCTTTCATTCAAATTAATTAATTAATCATTTTAATTAATTAATCCATCCATCCGTTTCATCATATTAATTAGTTAATTAATCATTTTAATTAATTAATTAATTAATCTTCCAATCAATCTAATCACTCAGTCTTGATAAAATGGAACTTCAATCTTGTAAAACTCTCTGTCCACTAAAAACAAAGGTATCAGCTTTTTTCTCTCACCCATAAACCTAAATCAAATCAATTAATCTAATCAACCCCTAAACCCCTCCACTTAATTATGGAACAAACTATATGGGCTTTGATCCCCATTCAATGGGGTACATAGGCACGTTTGGAATCTAAATCCGAACCTCAAATCTAAATCCCAATTAATCTCCTTTCCTCTTTTTAATTATTTTATGTAATTAGTTTAATTATGAATGCTTTACTTTTCTCTATGCTCATGCATTAATCATAATATTATACTTATCATATAATATTTATCATCCATGAAATTAATTTTCAAAGTCAAATTAAACTTAAAAGCCAAATTTAGATTATTTAACTAAAACCTAGTCCCCAAGCTCATCTTAGTTCGAAGACTAGTGACTTTTATCTTCGGGTAAATTAATTGCAAAATTAATGAATTGGAGCCAATTTGGATTTTTTCTTAATATTTTCCCAACTAAATAAAATTAAGGTAGCGACTCCTAAAATCATTTTCAAAAACAACTAATCTGAATTCAAGAGTTCCATCATGAGTCTAAACCTCAATGAGCATCCTGATTCCCTTAGCGGATCAGGCCAATGCTCAGGCGAGGCATCACACAAAGTACTATCTACTATCTATTGTCAAGCTTCATCCATATCAAAGTAATATACCTATCTATGTAAGTGAGACAAATATCTTCCTAACAAGCAAACATTAAATACCAAGCCGCACACTTTATGGTAGGACAATTTTTACTCATTAGGTTTCGTACTTACCCCTATTTTCAATTTTTTTTCACAATAAATTACGAAATAGCCTAGTTTGAGGTCAATTATTGGGTTCACTCGAAGTGTATAATAAAGTTAAAATAGAAGTTTCTTTTAAAATATTCTATTTGTATGTTTTGCGTAGGTGCTCCGTATAGGTTTTGCATAGTGTACTAATTTTAACAGGTGTCAACTTATGACTGCATCATAGGAGGGCAAAATTGAGGGTTCATACCTACATGGCATAAAACGTATGGTATTGCTTCGCAAGAAGAGTTCTTATCATTATTGTAGTTTCAGTGAGATGTGAGAATCAGATCTCCACTCATCTATTGTAGCCATATTTCTGTTAAATATACTATTTAACTAAATCTTCTATATGTATATTGTTATAGGAATGAAGTTTTAAATGGTAGTACAAGATGTATGGCCAATGCTCTATAAGAAAAGCTACCACTATTGCAGTGTCGTTAATGAGAAAGTAAGGATAAAATTCACTCTCATCTATTATAGAAAGATTTTAAAGATAGTATAAGAATTTGTATTCACATTTGAAATGTATTTATTAGTTTTATTCATATTTGAATTGTATTACATGCTATTTCGACTAAAATTATAAGTATTTTTAATACTCAATTTGATTTTAATTTCCATAGTACTATATGCTATCCATTGTCAAACATCGTCTTTATTAAAGTAATATACCTATATATGTAAGTGAGCCAAATATCCTCCTCATTAGCAAACATTAAATACCAAGCCACATGATTTATGGTTGCATAAATTTTCACTCACTAGGTTTCATACTTACCCTTATTTTCAATTTTCTTTTTTCATAAGAAGTTAAGAGATAGCCCAGTTTGAGGTCAATTACTGGATTCACTCGAAGCATACAGTGAAGTTAAAATAGAAGTTTCTTTTAAAATATTCTATTAGTTCATATGTGAATAAATGTATGTTCTGGTTAGGTGCTTAATACTGGTTCTGTATAGTGTATTAATTTTAATAAGTCCCATAATTCTAAACCATCAATAAGGAAAAGAATCAATCAAGACTTCTAAACTATCTTCAAATCATCAAAGATTTAATATAAAGGCCAACGCAAGTGGAATCACGAAAAATGACGAGAAATGGATGAAAACATACTGAATAGCTGAACTAGCGCTGTTGCTGGACAACTCTGTGGCAAGAGGCTTCTGCGGTACCATAAAGCATTCTGTGGCAATCCATGCATTTCTCTACCTTTTTGTAATCCCACATCGAAAGTTGATAGCTTCTATGCTCCAGCCCTCATTTTATATATAGAGGACCTCTCTACACTTTAGATCACCAACTATCAGAGCTTGAAAAGCATTAACTTCAAGCAAAACTACTTTGCATTTACTCCTTGCTTCGCAAAGCAAGTTGGGGAGTTTCTTCTTGATTCCTGCTCAACTAGTTAAAGGCTTTCCGCCCATCTGTTCAAGACAAGTTTATTGCCTAAGGCTTGTGTTAGAAGGTTTCTCCTTAATTTCTACCTGACTAGTTTAAGGCCTTTTGCTAGCCTGTTTGAGGTAAGTCTATTGCCTATAAGGCCTCGCCCGAGCACCGGTCCAATTTGCTAAAGGGAATCAAAATGCTCATTTGGGAAAGAACTCACGAGGAAGCCCTCAAGCTTATCTTTGATAGGTTTAAAAATTATTTCTTAGAGTCACCACCTTAATTTATTTTTATTTGGAAAAATATAAGGAAAAAACCCATTTGACTCCAATTATTACCCAAAGGAAAAAGATCACTAGCCTCAAAACCAAAGAGGATTTGGGGACTAGGTTTTTAGTTTATTTTAACAAAATAAGTTTGGCCAATGAATATAAGAGTAACTTAAAATATATTTCATGAATAATTAAAATGCATGAACAATTTATAATATGCATGATCATTCAATCCATAAAGTTTATATACAATTAGAATTCAAAATAAAAGAGAGTCAATATTACAATAAAATTCAAACTTAGGGGATACCTCCTCTAGCCCTTATGGGTTCTAGAGAAGTCACACATTCCCCAAATCAAACCTAATAGCTAAGTAAAGGAAAGTAAGATAAAAACAAGCGAAGAAGGTGATAGGGGGCGAGTTGGTTAATTTTAATTGGATTCGATGTCTAAACCACGCATGCCTATGTATCCCTTTGAATGAGAATTAGAACCCACGTAGTTCTCTCTTCTTGCGAAGGGGTTAGTTTAGCCTAACTATTTTATCATGGTTTGATTGATTAATAGAAGAAGGTTGAGTTAATTAATTAATTTAACTTATTACTGAGTTGATTAGCTAGCAACCTACATGAATCAATTTAATTAACTAACTAAAAGAGGCAAGAAAATTTAAACAAAAGAGAATCAAAGGAAAAGGGAGCTTACCTTAGATGGCCAACGATGACTGGCCTCAAACGGCAGGCAGCAACTGGCTTAGGATGGCAGGCGATGGCTGGCTTTGGACAGCGGGCGGTGGCTACCTTGGGTGGTGGCTGGCTTTGGATGGCAAGTCGCGGCTAACCTTGGACAGTGAGAGGTGGCTGGCTTTAGATGGCAGACATGAGCCTTGGGCAAAAGACTTGCCTCAAACAGGAGGGCAAAAAGCATTAAACTAGTGGGTAGCAATTAAGGAGAAACCCCCTCAACTCACTTTGCAAAGCATAGAGCAAAAGCAAAGCGGTTAGCTTGAAGTTAATGCTTTTCAAGCTCTGAAAGTTCATTTTCTGAAGTGTGGAGAGACCCTCTATATATAGGAGGAGAGTTGAAGCATAGAGCTATTCATATTCGATGTGGGATTGCAGAAATTTGCTATGATTGCTGCATAAATCTCTGTGTTGCCATACAGGGCTATATGATACCACATAAGTCTATGTGGTACCGCATAGGTTTGTGCGGCAACCACACAAGGCTATGCGGCAGCCAACCTCACTTTTGCCTATTTTGCCCGTTTCTCATCCGTTTTACACGATTCTAGTTGCACTATTGATATGGGTCAAATTTAATACCCTAATCTCTAAGACTAAGTACAGAGTGAGTAGGGTGTCGAACTCTAGGAAATTTGGAGCAATTTTATATTAACGTGGTAATTACTAAGATGGATAGGCAAACAACAAACAAAACATATTGATTTATTCTATCTAATCTAAAATACTAAAGTTTTATTATTACTTTAATTAATAACAAAAATAATGAATAATAGAATTACAATTCAGAATTAATTTTGAACTATAAAAGTTAACAACATATAAACACATGCAATGGTTGGAGAATATGACCATCAGTCCTTAAAAGCAACTCTCGTTGTCAATTAAGGGTATTTTCATTTAGAGTCTACAAGCACTCTCATGACATTGTAGAGATAAACAAAAACCATTAAGTTCCATGCCAATTCTTTAACCCCTCAAAGTGGATTTCTTGTCTCTAGGTACTTTCCTATCCTTTAAGTAATTTCAATTGCATTTCCACCAAGTTATCCCAACTCTCATTGTGAATAAATTGATTAACAAGTTACATATGGTGATCAAGCATACACAACATAATTAAGCACTCAATTGAAACTAAATCATTCATGCATACTAAGAATGTAGTTCACAAAATTAATTCATCATTACAATTCTAACAACCTATTAGACTAAGTACATGGTAAAATATGTCATAGAAATAATGCAAGCATTCATTATTGAATAGTAAAATAAAAATAGAAGAAAGGAAGAAAGATTGATGAATGAAGACTCCTTTATTCTTCATGAAATGACTTGCACAATTCTTGAACTTGAAGTGCCTTTTGGAAGAACACTTGATATAAACCAAGTACTTAATTCTAATAAGGTGTTTACAAGGATTTTAAGTAAGTTTTTCCTATGTAATACAAATGTATCTCCCCCTAAAATGAAGCCAAATCTAAGTATTTATAAGCCCCAAAGCGTCCCAAGAAGTGCCCCTTTGAAAAGGGTGTCAAAATGAAAGGGTGCCTTGAAAGAGTGTAGTAACTACCCTATCACGAGTCGGCACAGGGGGGGATGACTCGTGATAGATTGCTATCACTAGTCAGCACACTTTATCACTAGTCAGCACAAAAGGCTACTATCATGACTCATGACTGCTTGGGATGAGTCAGCATGATCTTGTCTTGGCTAATCCTTACAAAACTTCTTCCTTTTCAAGCATAGAACCGTTGATCCTTTGAGAGTTACCTAGATTACTTAAAGAACACTTAAAAACAAGATTAAAAGCACCAGTTTAAAGATAAAATTTATGCATTCAAACACAAAATTAACTATTAATTGATTAGTTTAGGTATACATATTTGCATTATATCAACTGTATTCATTACTCAGTCCTGGATGATTTCAAAGGTTTCAAATGTCAAAAAAAAAAAATATTTTTTGATTTTCCCATTTTGAGAGTTTTTTACTTCTAAAGGTTTCTTTACCGAGTCTAAGTGCTTCTAAGGTTCAAACACATATTGGAAGATGCAAAATTAAGGATTCATAGCTGCCCCCTCATTAGAATTGTCTTTGCCTAAAAGGCAATTCTGATGACAGTGAACTTAAGGATGGAAGATGGTCAAAGGAACTAAATTATTGTTTAGGTCAAAGTTTAGATATTTGGGTGAGAGATATGGTTGAATTTTAGGGAAGATGCCCCCGATATATTTGGGAGATCTATCAGCTAGTAACATTGGGTTATTATCCCTTTTGGCTGGAGCTAAAAGTGATGTTCCTATCTGGTAGGAATTATGATCTTAGAAAGAAGGCGACCTTATTGATGAAGTGGTAATCCTATTTGATGATGATGATCCTATCTAGTAAGAAAAAAGATGGCCCCGTCTGGTAGGAATCGATGAACTAGTGATCCTATCTGATAAGAATGATGATGAAGATCTTGTCTGGTAGGAATTGACGAAGTGGTGATCCTATCTGGTAGGCTTAAAGGCAACTTTGTCTAATAGGAATCAATGAAGTGGTGATCCTGTCTAGTAGGAATGATGATGATGATCTTGTTTGGTAGGCTTAGAGGTGACCCTATCTGGTAGGAATCGACGAAGTGGTGATCCTATCTGGTAGAAATAGTGATGATGATCCTGTATGGTAAGCATGAAGGCGACCTTATCTTGTACGAATTGACAAAGTGGTGATCTTGTCTAGTAGGAATGATGACAATGATCTTGTTTGGTAGGAAAAAAGACGGCCCTGTCTGGTAGGAATCAATGAAATGGTCATCCTATCTGGTAGGAATGATGATGATGTTCCTGTCTGGTAGGAATCAATAAAGTGGTGATCCTGTCTGGTAGAAATGATGATGATGATCCTATTAGTAAGAAAGAAGACAGCCCTATCTGATAGAAATTAACGAAGTGGTGATCCTGTCTAGTAGGAATGATGATGATGATCTTGTCTGATAGGAAAGAAGACGACCCTGTTTGGTAGGAATCAACGAAGTGGTGATCTTGTGATTGATTTTTTAAAAGGATATTGATTCATATTAACAGGGTTGATGATCTATCTTTCTTTGGGAGTTTGACAATCTGCCTTAATTCATGATCCTGTTTAATGCAAAAATGCTAGATAATTATGCAATGATCTGATACCTTGAACTTGTGAAGGTTCAGTCCTGATATAAAAGTGTTGATCTTTGGGAGAAAGATGCCCCCATTTTAGAAAGATGAATATTTGGAAGGGATGTGCCCCCATTTTAGAATGATAGAGGAAAGTGGTTTGGTCATTTAGTCTTTGGTTGATTGGTTAGCTTAGAGGTGAAGTGGGCATGTCAAGTATAAGATTGGCTACTTAATAGCTATCAGTTCGACTTAGGAAAAAGCCATTCTAGAAAGTCAAGCAAGGTGTGGTCTTAGAAATGATCAGGCTATTCAATTTGGATAGTTTTGACTTTGGTTTAAGGCGGAATTGGAGAGATGGATTAGGAGGGTCAGTTTTTTTGAGATGATTAGATTGGAAGGTCTAAGGAAGGTTAGCTTGTGGGGCTTGTCCTCAGAGAAGTTCATGTGGAAGGCTTAGTCAGGTCTGGCACTTTGGCTTGGGCAGGTTACAACCTTTGGGGAGTTTATTTAGAAGACTCGGTCAAGTTCTGCCTTAGGCTCGGTCAGGTTATGACCTTTAGGGAGTTCATCAAGTTTTATCTTAGGCTCGATTAGGTCTGACTTAAAGGAAGGGTTAGGCTAAGAAATTAGTTAGGGAAGGCTTGGTCAAATTTGGCCTTGGAGGAGACTATGGTCTTCATTAATAAAGGCTTTTGTGAATGGGCTTCATAATGAAAACTTTTAGGCTTGGGCTTCATGGTAAAGGCTTTTGGGCCTGGGTTTCATGTTGAAAGCTTCTTGGTTTAGGTTTCATTAGAAAAGGCTTTTAGGCTTGGGTTTCATGGTGAAGACTTTTGGTTTGGGCTTTAAGGTGATTTTTTTTTTTTTTTTGGGGGGGGGGGGGGGGCTTTAAGGTGAAGATTCCTAGGGAGTGGGCTTTATAGTGAAGGCTTTTAGGCTTGGGCTTTATGGTGAAGATTCCTGGGAAGTGGGCTTCATGGTAAAGGCTTTTGGATTAGTTTTTATGGTGAATGCTTTTTGGGCTTCATAATGAAGGCTTCTTGGTTTAGGCTTCATGGTAAAGGCTTTTGGGTTTGGACTCTTCAATAAGGGTGATTTGGACCTCTTTGGAAGATGGTTGCTTTTATCCAAGGTATGGTGTTTGCCTTTTGACATGGTTGCATTAGATTTTCTTTTCCATCATACAGTTGGTAGGCCTTGACTCAATTGGACTTTATAGGTGATGTAATTCGCCAAGGAGGCTTGATTTTTTCAAGGATGATGAGATTTTGCCAATGAGACATGGAATGACTGGGCTTTGAGTGGTTCGAGCCTTTTTCAAGCTTTGCAAGACATGACTTGATTTTGTTTATGCTAGAGAAAGCTGCCTTTATGGATGATGAGTCTTAAAAGACTTAGAACCTTTGGTTCTGTTCATAGGCTTAGCCCTTAGAAGATGATAAGACTTTGCCCAGGAAAGGATGGTATGAGGTTTGAACTTGAAAAGATGGAATGGTACATTTTGAAGTTGGGGATTGATTCAAAGGCAAGTTAGAAATTTTGAAAAGGATTAGGGAGGTTGTATGATTTTGATATCTGTAGCATGATTCATGGAAAAGAATAAGCCATGCTGACCTTATTGTTTTGAGATTGAAGAGACATTTAGAGTGACACTTTACTAGCTTGAATGTAGATGACATACTAGATCAAAGGAAGTGCCCTAAGGAGTGGTTGAAGGACTAATGAAAATCGACAACTTGGGGATCATGCTCTAACGAGAGATAGGAACATGGCAGACTAGCAATATGAGAGATTGTGCCTAAGCTCTTTGAGCTAAGCGACAAGACGGATTAACAAAAGATGATGATGACCTAAAAGGATATGCCCCCATTATGAGATAAGGGCATAGAAGATAATATCACTTTAGAAAATGAGCCTCTAGTGAGGAAGGATGACTTTAAAGATATGAGATACGATAGATTGATTGAACCTGATTTGACAAACTTTGAATGATACAAAGAAAGATGACTAGGATGCTCTCTCTCTCTTCTTTTTTTTTTTTTTCCTTTAGCTCTAACTTTTGCCTAAGCCACCCTTTTCAGGTTTTCAACTTAGCAAGCTTGGATTAATGAAATTTGGGAGAAAACATTCCACCATGATTTGTTGCTTTTCTTCACTTTGAGGGGCTTTAACCTTTGAATTTTAGATGTAACGAATTTGTTGCCCCTTATTGAGGTGTATAGTTTGATTTTGTGCTTCAACTATTTGATGAGAAGTCTATTTCTGGACCTTCTTTGGTTAAGAGCTAGCAAAGCAATTGTTGATGACACCTCAATTGTGGTGGATTTAATTGATATTCATTTCTCTTATTCTCTCTTTTTTTTTCTTTTTTTTTTCTTTTTCTCTCTTTTTTCTTTTTTTTTCTTGTTATTTTTATTTTTTTAAAAAAGCTCATTCATGTTTAAAACAAGAAAAGACAAGTGCATGAATAAATGTGGATGTCTTATTGCAATGGAAAATTTTATTATAAGACAACTAAAAGCAGACTAATATGATCGATGAAAAAAATACCCGAAAAGGAAAATAAGTTAACAGACCCATACTTGAATTTAGACTTTGAGATTTGGACACAGACTCAAACTCAAACTCGGATTTCAATCTCAGATAGGTCAGATTAGTTGAACTTGAACTCTTTCATGTTATGCCATTTGGGATTAAGGTAAGATGGGGTTGAATTGGGTTTTATTTTAGGAGGGATGATGTCACCACTATCAATCAGATCTTGGATTTTATGTCTCAAAGCTTTGCATGCGTTGATTTGGTGCCCTGCTCCTTGATGATATTCATAATATTCATTGGGGTAATAGCTCTTTGGTAAGGGATTAAGAGGGACTCTTGATTCTAGGGGTTTTACCATTTTTGCCTCTAGAGCCTTCTTATAAACCACTGCTAATGGAACTCCCAAATCTGTGAAAGCCCTTCATTGAGATTTCAAGGGTCGCCTGCAAGTTACGGCAGCTACCTCTATACTCTCCCGCTCGCCATCAATAAGGGGAATGTAGGTGTCTATATTCTACCATTTAGTAGAGGCAAGGAGAGTGGAGGTATTGCTTTCTTGCACCTTTTTTCCATTGTAGGGGTTTGCTCTAGTGCATTAATGTTGAGCTCTAAAGGTCTATTGATAGTAGAAAAGGTGGGGTTTTCCTTGCTTTGAAAAGGATTCAAAGAAGAGGTAAGGTTAGTATCTATGACTGATGGCATGGTTGAGGCTAGAATGGCATTGGCGTTTGAGATTGAGGATGTAAAATTATAAGTCATGCCCATGGTAGGTACAACATCGATGGGCTTAGCTTGGTTCAGTATTCCTCTCACTTCATCTATACTAAGTTGGCGTTGGAAACTCAAAGCATTAGTGAAAGCAAAAGTAAGATGGATTATGGTATTATTAAAACTGGATTGTTGGTTAACTAAAGCCTGGTTGAAATTGGCTTGTTGAGCATCTAGGGTGGAGATGAGAATAGCTTGAAAGTTCTCTTCTTGCCTCTTGAATAGGTTGGTTAGAGCTTTTATGTCAGTCAGGCTTGCCATTGGTACCTTGCGAACCAAGTCAAAGAATAAAGTAAGTACTCAAGAAAGAAGTAAGAAGATGGGCATGCAAACTTTTGAGAAAAAGGATTCCTTTTTATGTTGTGAGCTAATTGCATTTGGGCTTTTGAGGATTTCCTAAGGTTGCATAGGTCAAGGTCTCAAGCTTAAGGTATCAGGTTGAACCAAGGGCACTGGACTTAGGGTAGTGTGTTGGGCCAAAGGTATTGGGTTTAGGGTATTATGTAAGGTCATTAGGCTTAGGGTAGTGTGTTAGGCTAAAGGTATTGTGTTTAGGGTAGTGTCTTGATGATTTGAGTGTAGGCTATAGGCATTTGTCATTCTGGGGGTAATGGATTGGTTTTGAAGGTAATGGACCAAGGATATTAGGTGACGGTGTCTTGTGGCTAAGTTGGCAAGGTATAGGTAAAAAGGAGGATAGAGATGTTTTTAGATTATAATTTAGAGTGAAGATATTTTAGGTAAGGTTAAGGTAATAGTGTTTAAGGTTAGTGGTATTTGAGGTCAATGCTAAGGAAATGGGGTTTGTAGGCTCAAGGCTAGGGTATTGGTGTTTAGATTGAAGGCTAAGGTAATAGGGTAAAGTGTAGGATTAGAGTATTGATATTTAGGTTAAATGCTAAGGTAAAGGGGTAATGTTTAGGGTGATGGCTTAAGGTTTGTGGGAGTAAAGGTGAATGGGATAGAGGTGAGAATGTTTAAAGTTTAAAAGTGAAGGTGTTGGGATAAAAGTGAGTATATGACCCTTCTTTGGTTCAAGGTATAACCTAAACTTAGGATGCATGCATGTTTTGTTATACAATATGGATGCATGATATGCATGAGGAAAACATTTCATGAGAATGCAAAGATGCAAGGTTTTAATCATGGTACACACAACTTAAGGTCAGGATCTAAGCTCATTACATAAAAGGGTAAGGGTGGCTTGATTTGGGTACCAGTCACACTAGAGTAGTGATATACCTAACCATATATGAGTCAAGGGGTCTCGCGTGGGTCTAAAAGTACATGCATACTTGTTACACCTTTAAAAGGATCAAAGAATTCGTCGCAAGGTAGATGATTTCACTATCAGTGAATAGAACCAATGAGGGTTACCCACTCAATGCTAGTCACTATCCATTGTTTTCCTGAAACTAGGTTGAATGGCAAAGAGCCTATGCAAGTGATGCATGCAAAGTCATAATCATATCAAAAGGCCAAACTCTTTTTAAACCAATTAGTAGTCCACTTATTTTTCCTTTTATTAAAAAAGGTTACTCTCCAGTGGAGTCACCAGCTGTGAGGCCTCACTCAAGCACCGGTCCAATCTACTAAAGGGAATCGAAATGCTCATTTGGGAAAGAACTCATAAGGAAGCCCTCGGGCTTATCTTTGATAGGTTTGAAAATTATTTCTTAGAGTCTCCACCTTAATTTAATTTTATTTGGAAAAATAGAAGGAAAAAACCCATTTGACTTCAATTATTAGCCAAAGGGAAAAGATCACTAGTCTCAAAACTAAAGAGGATTCGGAGACTAGGTTTTTTGTTTATTTTAACAAAATAAGTTTGGCCGATAAATATAAGAGTAACTTAAAATATATTTCATGAATAATTAAAATGCATGAACAATTTATAATATGCATTATCATTCAATCCATAAAGTTTATACACAATTAGAATTCAAAATAAAAGAGAGTTAATATTACAATAAAATCCAAACTTAGGGGATACCTCCTCTAGCTCTTATGGGTTATAGGGAAGTCACACATTCCCCAAACTAAACCTAATAGCTAAGTAAAGGAAAGTAAGATAAAGCCAAGTGAAGAAGGTGATAGGAGGGATAGTTGGTTAATTTTAATTGGATTCAATGTCTGAATCAAGTGTGCCTATGTATCCCTTTGAATAGGAATTAGAACCTATGTAGTTCTCCCTTCTTGCAAAGGGGTTAGTTTAGCCTAGTCACTTTATCATATTTTGATTGATTGATTAAAAGAGGGTTAAGTTAATTAATTAATTTAATTGACTACCGAGTTGATTAGCTAGCAACCTAGATGAATCAATTTAATTAACAAATTAAAAGAGGCAACAAAATTTAGACAAAAGAAAATTAAAGGAAAAGGGAGCTTACCTCAAATGGTAGGCGACAACTGGCCTCAAATGGCAGGCGACGACTGGCCTCAGGCAGCAAGCGGTTGCTGGCCTCAGATGGCAGGTAGTAGCTGGCTTTGGACAGCAGGTGGTGGCTGGCTTTGGATGGCAGGCAGTGGTTAGCCTTGGACAGCAAGCGACAGCTCACTTTAGTTGGCGGACACGAGCCTTGAGCAGCAAACAGGAGCCTTGGGCAAGAGATTTGCCTCGAACAGGCGGGCAAAAAGCCTTAAACTAGTTAGGTAGGAATCAAGGAGAAACCCCCTAACTCGCTTTGCAAAGTAAGGAGTAAATGTAAAACAATTTGCTTGAAGTTAATGCTTTTTAAGTTTTGAAAGTTTGTTTTCTGAAGTGTGGAAAGGCCCTCTATATATAAGAGGAGAGTTGAAGCATAAAAGCTATTCATATTCAATGTGGGATTGCAAAAATTTGCTATGATTGCCACACAAATCTCTATGCTACTCCATAAGGCTGTGCGGTTCCGCACAGGTTTGTGTAGCAACCATACAGGACTGTACGGTACTGCATGGGTCTATATGGTATTGCACATCCTTGTGCAGTTGCCGCACAGCTAGACCACACAGGGCTGTTCGGCAGCCAGCCTTACTTCTACTCGTTTTGCCCATTTTCATCCGTTCTCACTCATTTCTCGTCCGTTTTACACAATTCTAGTTACGTTGTATTTGTTATTCAATCCCGGATGATTTGAAAGGTTCAAATGTAATATATATATATATATATATATATATATATATATATATATATATATATATATATATATATATATATATATATATATATATATATATATATATATATATATATATATATATATATATTTTGATTTTCCCATTTTGAGAGTTTTTGACTTCTGAATGTTTGTTTACTGAGCCTAAGTGCTTATAAGGCTCAAACACATACTGGAAAGTGCAAAATTAAGGGTTCACATTGCCCAAGGCTCGTGTCCTTTTTTAGGAGAAGGTAGAACTATAATTTGGTCTTTCACTCCATTTTTCTTACATCCCTAAACTGTGAAAGAGCAAGGTAATCTTCTTTTCCTTTCCATTTTGTTTAAAGCTTCTTGCCTCTTTTAGTTAGTTAATTAAATTGATTCTCATAGGTTGCTAGATAAATCAACTTGGTAGTTAATTAGGTTAATTAGTTAACTCAACCCTCCCCAAATTAATCAATCAAAACATGATAAAAATGGTTAGGCTAAACTAACCCATTTGGGAGAAGGGAGAACTACATGGATTCTGATTCCCATTCAAAGGGATACATAGGCTTGCTTAGTTTAAGCACTGAATCCAATTAAAACTAACCAACTCTCTCCCTATTATCTTCTTCACTTGCTTTTATTTTATTTCCTTTTACTTCATTATTAGATTTAGTTTGGAGAATGTGTGACTTCCTTAGAACCCATAAGGGCTAGAGGAGGTATCCCCTAAGTTTAGGATTTTTTATTGTAATGTTAACTTCCTTTTGAACTTTATTTGTATCTACTTTATTGTTGAATATATGGATTGAATGATCATGCATATTATAAATTGTTCATGCATTTTTAAACTATTCATGAAATATATTTTAGGTTACTTTTATATTATTTGGCAAAACATATTTTATTAAACTGAAAACTTAGTCCCTGAATTCTCTTTGGTTTCAAGGCTAGTGATCCTTTTTCCTTTGGGTAATAATTGGAGTCAAATGGGTTTTTTCCTTAAATTTTCCCAAATAAAAATAAATTAAGGTGGCGACTCTAAAATTATTTTCAAATCTATCAAAAATAATCCCGAGGGCTTCCCCGTGAGTTATTTCCCAAACGAACATTTCGATTCTTTTAGCGGATCAAACTGATACTTAGGCGAGGCCTCATAGTTGTCAAATTATGGCTGCATGATGAGTTCACACCCACCTTGCATAAAACATATGGTATTACTTTTCAAGAAGAGTTCATATCATTATTGTAGTTTCAATGATATGTGAGAACAAGATCTCCACTCATCTATTATAGCCATATTTCTATTAAATATATGATTTAACTAAATTATCTATATGTATATTGTTATATGAATGAAGTTTTAAAAGGTAGCATAAGATGTATGGCCAATGCTCTACAAGAAAAACTACCACTATTGCAGTGTCCATAAGAAAGCAAGGATAAAATTCGCTCTCATCGAATGTAGAAATATTTTAAAGATAGTATGAGAATTTGTATTCAACGTATTTATTAGTTGTATTCATATTTGAAATGTATTACAAGTTGTTTATATGTGAGCAAGGATTTTTAAAGCAATATAAGTTATATGTTATATGAACTTCATTTTCAAAGGTATTACAAATTATTTGTCATTTAATATCTGTTTTTAAGAATGTTATACGTTACATGCTATTTGGACTAAAACTATAAGTATTTTTATAACTCAATTTGATTTTAATTTCCAAAGTACTATATGCTATCCACTGTCAAATATCATCCTTATCAAAGTAATATACCTATATATGTAAGTGAGCCAAATATCCTCCTTATAAGCAAACATTGAATACCAAGTCGCACGATTTATGGTTGCACAAATTTTTACTCACTAGATTTTGTACTTACCCCTATTTTCAATTTTTTTTTTCACAAGAAGTTAAGAGATAGCCTAGTTTAAGGTCAATTATTAGGTTCACTCAAAGTGTATAGTGAAGTTAAAATAGAAGTTTCTTTTAAAATATTCTATTAGTTCATATGTGAATAAATGTATGTTCTGCTTAGGTGCTCCATAGATGTTGGGCTATGTAGAATGATATTTTATGTTATGTAAGTTGTGAAAAACTTAATATTGTTTAATGATATAATATTGTTGTAAATATATATCGGAGTATGACCTATGTGATATATGTCATCAATGTTTGAGACTTGTGTATGTCATATGGAGTTGAGGATATATGGAGGAGTGTTTGGGATTGTAATTTGCTATGCAGGTTTTGTGTCTTGAAAAATATTGAATGTATAGCTGGCATTCTACTAGAATTTCAGTGGAATTGCTAATACTCATGGGTTGTAGGGGTTTCGGTAGTTTTACACCTACCCATAGCCTAGGATCATTATGATATTAATATTTTGTCAAGAAGTGCCCTTAGGATTTCTTTGGTTCACTTTTGAATCAAAATTCAAACAGAATAGAATTTTAAAATTTTTAACCATAATTGTCAGACATAGCCCAACCTAGTAGGTTTAATGAAAAACCTATGTAATTGGTGTAGGTAAGAATGTTCCTAGTAACTAGATATAGTCAACCTTTTTTATATTTTCATATTACATATTCTTATTAATTACATTCTAATTTTATTTTTTTTTTGCACAGCCAGACATATTCTAATGATGAATGCATGTAATCTTATCTTGAACCCAGTTTCAAAATCTACTTCCCAATGTTGAAAAGGAAAAAAAAGTTCTAATTTTGTTTGAGAACTTCCATTGCTTATATGTGTTTGCTTGAGTAATCCTCATGTGAAAGTGATACATAAGGAGTAGCAATCACAGTTCAAACATTTTTTCTTCCAAATATAGTTTCTCTAGAAGCTTTTGCAATATCCAAATCCTTAAGTCCCATTTCATTTGGGAGTTTAAAATAAAAATGGTAAAGTAACTTAGCAAGAGGAAACTCAACAATAGCTTGACCAATAGTTATTCTTGGACATGTTCTCCTTCTATCTCCAAATGGGATATAATTAAAATTTATACCTTTAAAATCCATGAGATTGTCAATAAATCTTTCTAAAATAAAACTCTTAGGATCTTCCTAATATGTAGGATCTCATCCAATCACCTAGAAGTTAATGACGATTTTAGTTTTTTCAGGAATATAATACCCTTCAATCTCACTGTCTTCTTTACTTACTCTTGGAAGTAACACTGGTATTGATAGGTGTAGCCTCAAAGTTTCTTTGATAACTAATTTTAAGTATGATATATCTTAAACATATCCTTCGGTGATCATTTCCTTCCCTTTATTAGCTTGTCATATCTCAGTTTCTACCTTCTTCATTATTATTGGGTTGTTGATCAATTATGATAAAGCCTATTTTGTTGTTGTTGATAATATATCAATGCTACTAAGGGCAAGTTTTAGTCTGACATGCTTTCCCTTGCATACTTAATGGGTGACAGCTGCTATAATTCTCCATTTGTGATTATATAAGCTTAGACTGGGATGGTTTTCTTATGACGAGAACAATGATGAGTTTTCAAGGGCAAGCCAATGCCTTGTTGGATGAGTTTGATCTTTCAATGGGTTTGACTCTTTAGTGTGCTTCCACTTCAATCGCATGACTGGGTAGTTTCTTGAATGGATTTTGTCTTTATTTTGCCTAATAAATACTTAGCTGATTTTATCTCTCATCACTATTATATACCAAGATTTGTTAGTTTTCACCTCTTTGATGGATAGAGAAAGATTTGTTATTTCTTAATTGATCCTTTTTTTTTTTTTTTTCAACTTCACCAAGACTTAGATAAACTTGAGCACTTAATTCACAATGACAATCATTACATAACAAAAACAAACTAAGTATATTAAGATATAATCTATTAATAAGTACATATGCATCCCGTGTAATAGATATTATTTTAAATCATATTTTAAATCTCAATGAAAAAGAAAAAAGAAATAGGACAAGAAAATTATTATTTTAAATCTTGATAATTAAAAAAAAAATTATGTTATCATATTTTTACTATTAAGTCTAGAATTAGACATATTACATCATGTACTATTGGGAGAAAAACACAAACTTCTTGCAAAAATGAGCTAAATTTTTCGCGTTTTGACTTAGGCTTGTTAGTTTTAAGAAATAAATACCAATATATGCCATTTCAAAAAAAATTTACCAACCCCAGAGTATGGCCTTTTTTAATGCCGAAATTTTAGATTTAAACAAACTAGTGATTCAAATTGCCACGTAAGCCACAAATATGGTATTTAAAATACCGAACTCTTTATTGACAGGTATGGTTCATTATTATAAATGCCAACCATCTGCCAGCCTGCTAACAACAAATGAGAAATGACAAAAATATATTTTATTAGTAACACATTTATAAATATTAATAACTTAATTAATTGTAGTATAGTTATACATTAAATAAAAATAATTAAAGGACAACTAATAATATTAATTATAATTTATTAATTATAATTTATAATTTATTTTGCTTCTTTCACATAATATTTTATATAATATTTAATTAAATATTTTAATTCAAAATTTTAATTAAAAATTGGTTAAATTATTAAACATAATTAATTTATGCCAATACAGTTGACCAACTAATTATATTAAATATAAATTAATTACATTTACTAATATTAAATATGATATATTAACTAAATCAATATGTTAACTATATTTTATTAAATATTATTAATATTATAGTATTAAACCATATTCTAGATTCATTAACTTTAATTAACCATATTAATTAAATTCATTATGTTACAAATATATTAATGATATTTAATTAAATATTTTACTTAAAATAATTGAAATTATAAACCATAATTATTTTATTTAATATACTTAATAACTATAATAAATTTAAATTAATTAAATGACAATTATTAATATTAAATATATTTTATTTAACATAATTAATATATTATATAATTAGTATCATATTTAATATTATCAATATTATAGTAGTGAACTCTTCAACTAAATGCATTAAACATAATTCCCCTAATTAATTAAATTCAATGTAATCAAAATAAATTAATGATATTTAGTTAAATATTTTAATTAATTTTTTCATTATATTATTAAATTTCATTAACAATTAATTATATTTTACATAATTTAATTATCATCATTAATCTTTTATGGTGTTCTACCCGCGTTAAAAATATTTTTCTTTTAGGTACATTAACATTGAAATAATAATGTATGCTACTAAATTCATATTTTTATGCCCATTGAGATATAACATATAATGAGAAAACATTTCATTAACAAATTTTGCCATAATAATACATAACAAAATAATACTATACAAATTATAATACAAATTAACTATTAACAAAATGAGTTTAACTAAATAAACATATAAGAAAACTACATTATTATCTAATAATAATAATAATAATAATAATAATAATAATAATAACCACAATAATATTATTTGTGTGTCCAATTATTTTCATATTTTTATACAAATATTAACATAAAATAACAAGTAACATTTCTACATGACAAATAAAATAATATAATAAATAATAATAAAATTTTAACATAAATAATAAATTATAACAAACAAATATTATAATTTTACGCCAATTTAACATAAATATAGAAAAAATTACCTCTTTTGCGGAAAATTCCTCTGAAATTTCAATTTTTTTTTAAAATAGCCTGCAATAAAATATTATTACTTTAAATTTATTTTTCACCCATATAAATATTTATAACAAAAGATTTTCCTAAAAATAATATTGATGCGAAAAAATTTATATATAATATTAAATAAAATATACCTTTTATGGGACTACTAGTATGAGAATGAAAAAAAATAAAAATAAAAATAAAAAAAAAAAAGAGTGCAAGTGGGAGTTTGGTGGAAATAGGAGTGAGAATACTGAGAAATGAGTGTGTGAGTGAGAATGAGAGGAGAGAGCAGAATGGGTGAGCGTTAAACAAATCAAAAGTTAATAGATCAATAGAGATTTATCTGCAATTTTTAAAAATTAACGGATTCTAATATTTAACAATTTTAGAGGCAAAATTTGGGCTAATATTTTTATGTAATGACATATTGTGAGTCAATTTTTCCTCATTAATACATTGAGATAAGATAAAAAAAAAAAAAAACCTATCATTTTTTTAATTTTTTACTATCCTTTTTTTATTTTTTATTTTCAATTTTTTCTCTTTTTGTTTTAGCAATCTTTTACTACTTGCCACATAGAAATTCATTGCAAGTGTATGCTAAGAATATATATTCTTCTCTTACTTTAACATTAAATTATTTTATTTAACTTGTTGACTTAAAAATATTTATTTTTTAAATAATAAAGTTATAAAACAACTATAAAAATAAATATAATAACTAAAATAAAATAAAATAGTTAAGAAGAGTGATAATAATAGAGGTCGGTGTAATACTGATTGTATCTAAGATAAATTAGAATTTAATTTTATAGAATTTATGCTAATATTTGAATACAATTTTTTTTTTTTTAATTTTTTACTTCAATTGAAACTCGAATTCAAGACAATTTAATTTTAAAAATGAGTACATAATGTTGAACTAAAGTCTCATTAATTTTGAATATAAGATGAATATATAAATTTTCATATGTAATCTATCCAGTTTAAAATATATACAAATTTATGCATAGTTTTGTATATCATATAATATGATTTTCAAAATTTAAAAGTATAATTTCTTTAGTATAATAATAATAATAATAATAATAATAGGACGATTAAAAAAAGTATAAAGTAATTAGTTGGATAAATAAATTAATTTGATAATATGTAACTATAAAAAATAAAATAATAATGGGCTATGTTATACATATTTAAATAAATTATACATATATATATATAGAGAGAGAGAGAGAGTAAAGTAGTAATTTATATTATTCAAAAATAGATTAATAATTTACTTTTTAAATTATATATAACTATTATTATATGTTATTAAGATTGAAATGAATTTTACTAACGTTGAATTCAACCTTAAGTTTGAATTTAACTTTAATAAAGTTGAGTGCTCCTTTAATAACTTTAATTTCAATTTTAATAAAATTGAATTCAATATTAATAAAATTGAATAATAATAACATATAATTTAAAAATTAAATTATTAATCCATTTTGGAATAATATAAATTATTACTTTATTATATAATATATAATTTTTTAAAATATATATGATATAGCTCATTATTAAATAAATTATTAATTATTTTAAAAATAAATTAAATTAAATTAAATATTAAAACTAATTAATTTATTGAAAATTAGATATTTAAACTTTTTAATTATACATCAATATATATCATATAACATAATAAATAAAGTTGAATTCAATTTTAATAAAGTATGATTCAACCTTATTAAGTTTGAACTCAATCTTATTATTGTCACATCCCACTTTTGGAATATGACGGTGCTAGGACATAAGTAAATTTAAGATATTTGAAAACTCGTAGAATCTGATTACATTGGAATCTAATATAATCCTGACAGCATATCAACATTACACACAACATTCCTATTATACCAAAACCTGCAAGCCAAAAACACTTCCAATAATTTTCCTTCCTTACATTCTCATCTTCACATTTAATACAAATCCTCCCAATATTTTCACATATAATGATTTATTTACAAGGTCAATATCACGCATTAGTAGTTGATAGCACTTTATACAAAAATAATTATACTAAATTTTCTACTAGTATTATTATATATAAATAATTTAAATTCATAAATTAGGAGACTTAGATACCATGGAGCATCTAGATATCATACTAATTTTAAATATATATATTTTCTTACAACTAATTATACAATCATCAAAATGCAAGATTTTTTTCTTTAAATTGACTTTCAGCTTCAAACAGATAGCAAAACTTAAGTTACACTGATTAACCACTAGTCCTTAAAAAAAAAACAAAAAAAAAAAAAGGAATGAGTAAAATTTAGTGAATGCATTCTAAACAATTATGCACATGGGGTCGACTTACTTCAATCTGGCTTCACAATAGAATCAATAACACTGATACTAGGAGTCAGTAGCAAAATGATAATATCAAGAACTATAGCAATGAAGGCAATACCAATAACACTGACACTAGAGTTCAACAAAAATCTAGATTCACTATATGAGTGTAGAAATTTTTCATCTCTACTCATCAATATTACATTAGTCTTCTTGCGATAGCAAAGGTCACTTCATTATGCACAAAGCCCGATGTTCCCCACACTGGAAAAGGAAAACTCTGCATTAAGGATACTAGCATTATACCATTTTTGATACTTCAAAGAATATTTAATTAACACTAAGAAAGGTTTAATTTACTAATAAATATGAAAATATAGCTAATAAAAATCAATAGAATAATATGGCAATAGAATTCTCTTGGAATCCAGGCAATGTACAATATCACTATCAAAGAACATATGATATAGTTTTTAATGCAATTTCAAATAACAATTTAGAATTCACATTCAAGAGTAAAAGATTTAGATATCAACTGAAAAAATGAAAACTTCAATTAAAGAAGCAAATGGCAATTCCATGTACATAAAAGTGTAGAATACACTCACCTTTTCTTTTGTTTTCTTTAATTCCTTTCTACTACTCAATATGAGGATTGTCTCCCCCCTCAAAGTTTTTCACTTCCGTTGGTTGTTTCTGGATCCTCTACATATATACATATATATTAGTGTGAGGCTATGAACCCTCAAAATTGCAACTCTAGTCGATTGGTTTTTTATTATGAATCCATATAATTAAACCGGGCTCAAATCGGATCAGAAACGAACCAAAATCGATCAAAATAGTGCGAAACTAGGTCGATTTGGTGAGTCAGGGTCAGACCAGCTCCAGCGGTGCGCCAAGCATGCCAGTGGGTCAAACAGCACTCCCAGTGTGCCAGCTTGCCACCCGACCAGCCGATATGCCACCAGTGCCATCATCGAAATTCGGTGGCGCCCTTCACCTACCTTTATAAATAGATCTTCCATTCATCTCTCTGAAAAAGGAGATTTTCAAATGAAAATTCACCTAGATGCTATTCTTTCTATGCTAAAATTCTGCTAAATTAATATTAAAAATTAATAGTAAAATCTATAACTCCAAATTCTTTTAATTCGCAATTATTATTCTGTTTTGCTAACCTTTTCTGTTTAAGGTTCAACTTCAAGATTCCCTAATCCAAGGTGGAGTTTAGATCCAGAGTAAAGCTCACCCCCATTCATCCAAAAGTCAAGAAAAACAAAGGTAAGTTCCTTTTCTTCCCTCAATTTCTAAAATTCTAAATCTAGATCTATAATTCTCTCTCTTCTACCTTTCTTTAGGTCTAAACAGAAAAGATTTAAAATTTGTTAATTTAAAAGTTGGAATTAAATTAATAAACCAAACCAATATTTTTTCCAAAATCCCTCATTCGTAAGAAGGAAGAACTACGTGGGGTTTGATTCCTATTCAATATGATACACAAGCATGCCATTATGTAGGGGATCAACTCCAAAATCTTTTTCAATAACATTTTCCCCTTCATATTTACAGTTTAAGTTTCATTTTACTTTGTTATTTATTTGTATATGCGCTTTATTTTTTATTCTTTATGTTCATTTCTTTAATTTAGTTAGGGAGTGTGTGCCTTTTCTAGAATCCCATAAGGGCTAGAGAAAGGATCCCCTTTTCAAGAGAAACATGTGCTTTTCCTAGTACCTATAAGGGCTAGAGGAAAAATCATCTTTATTTCATTCATTTTGGTTTTGTAATAATTAAGTAGGATTTATTTTTTGCTTATTTATGTCACGATCCAAATTTAGAGATCATGACCGGTGTGTAGTTAGACTGAAGTCTAGCCACATAAACCTGACTATACTATAAAAACAAATATAACACTATAAGATCCAAAATAAAAATGATAATAACTTATAGTTTATTAAGACTCCACAACTTTTACCCCAATAATTATTTAAAATAAGAAGATTTAAAAAAAAAATTCATCGAATAAGTAACAAATGATTATAAATTTAAACAATTACTAATTAACTTAAATAGCTCTATCAAATAAAAATAAATAAATAAACTATCTAATTGCCCTAATAGCTCAAAAATCATCTAAAGGAGAATAACAATTGAATGCTTCTAGACCTGGCTCAGTCTCAAGAGTAAGGAAGAGATAAGCCTTATCAACTATCTAAAATCTACAAAATAGAAATCTATAGAGGAATGAACATACACCACTTTACTCAATGAGAACACATATGGCAGGGAACTTCCTAATAAATTTTATGTACATCAAATCACATAAACTCATCATCAAACAATTTCCAAGCATTTTATATAACTATCAAGTCAATCATTATATTTCACATAATGGCTAATTTCTTACTTTCATACAAAACCTTAAGTACTATATTTGAACTATAACTCACATAGCACTTCCAACAATAACTTTAGAATACACATATCAACTTTAGCATTTTCATCACCACATCTATATTTTTAAAGAAATTGCAAAATAAGGTATATTGGGAAAAGACCTTGCCAGACTTATCAATTAACATATAAGGCATTATGCCCAAGTACCATTAGAAAATAGAGCACTAAAAACAGGCCCAAAATACATATACAACATATAAGGCATTTCTGCCCAAATTACATAATAGTCACATATAACCCAGGTGCATTATGGGAAGTCTAAGCCATGGTCTTATCTCAATACAATATAACAAATACATCTCATTTAAAATAACTTATTCATATACTAATAAATTCATAGAAATACATTGCACAAATCATTTTGTTCTCTTACTTCTAATACACACAATATAATAACAACCAAGTTTTCAAGACATTGTTTAT
Source organism: Reutealis trisperma (assembly GCA_947687605.1). Taxonomy (NCBI): domain Eukaryota; kingdom Viridiplantae; phylum Streptophyta; class Magnoliopsida; order Malpighiales; family Euphorbiaceae; genus Reutealis; species Reutealis trisperma. Next base: position 56,191 of record CANTUT010001614.1, on the reverse strand, counting down.
TAATATTTTATCAAATTAACACATATGTCCTCGCTTAAAGCAGATTAATCAAGCAATAACACTAAATTTATTAGTTATGCTGATTAACCAATTCTCTACCTGAATACACATATATTTTATATTGATTAGCTTTAAATTTTGATGTAAATATGAATCAAATGCATCTAATTATCATAGGTTTCATAAAATATAAGAGTTATGCAACACAACACCATAATCCAAATATTTTTTCTCTAGTTTTGATCATGAACAATAGTAAATTTATTTGCTCTAAACCTCTCATAAGTATTCCAAATAAATCCAAATTTTTAAATACAACCATCCAACCAATATTTAAATATATCTACCAGAAAATCATTTACTTTGGACTTAATTAGGGACTCAAGAAAAAGTACCCAAATACTGTTATCGAAAAAAAGACTGAATATCGATAGCAGAAAAATAAAAATTTTATGAACCTATATAAACATTCTTCAAAATTTATGAAATTTAAACAGGATGTCCTCAACATACCTAATTAAATTTCATTAAATTTTCACACCAATTGGACATCATTGGACCTCCAAATAATTATTTTCCTAAACTAACCTATGTAAATTTTTTTACCAAACAGTTATCACATTATTCTTAATTTTGTTCGATCCGACCATTGGATCATCTTCAAACTTAAATATGATAAAAATAACATCTAATAAAAAATAATATCAAAATTTCACAGTTAACTGTTATCCCAATAATTTATTATCAATTTTTGAAATCACTGGTCATCTAATATATACATAGCTAACCCAATTTCAATTCATGAACCAACTTTAACATGTTCTCCTACAATCTCCAATTAAATCAAAAACCAAACATACAAATTAATTCTAATAAAATAGATAGAAACAATCGCTTACCTCAGATAATCAAAATTTTAGAAGAAAACTTGAAAAACACTCTTTAGAAACTTCAAAAATCCTATTTACTTTTTTTTTCCAATCACCCACAATACACTATTATTTCTCAAGCACTCAATCACTATCATTCTTTTTTTTTTTTTCTTATTCTTCTTGCTCTCCCTGGTGGTTGAAAATCTCATCTCTCTAAAGTTATTGATACTTACATAAAGTTTCACTAACCCTATACAACACCACACACATGTGCACACATAGTAACACATATTAATACACATATGATTATGTATTAAATATATAAATAAATAAACTTAATATATGAATATATATATATATACATTTATATTAAAGAACATATATATTTATAATTAAAATAAACTCTAATATACATATATAAATATAACTATTTCTTCTTATACTTATTCTCTACTTAATTAATCGTAATATAAAACTTTCCTAATATGAAAATCAAGTAGTTGAGGAGTGTGTGCCTTTCCTAGAATCCCATAAGGGCTAGAGAAAGGATCCCCTTTTCAAGAGGAACATGTGCTTTTCCTAGTACACATAAGGGTTAGAGGAAAGATCATCTTTATTTCATTCATTTTGGTTTTGTAATAATTAAGTAGGATTTATTTTTGCTTATTTATTTATAACTGTCATTTCATTCTACCATCTATAACTATTTTATTCATCATTTTTACTCATGTTTAGGCATACACTAAAATCGCCATTTTTAGAGTTATTTTGCAACTTTTAGCCAACATGAAGAAAATTGTATTTTCTCAATTTGTGTAAATACCATCCCTAAGCCTTCTTTGGTCACTCACGGATTAGTTTTTTTTTCCATTGGAATAAATCAAACATTTTGGAGTCAATCAATTTGGGTTTTCCTTTAGTTTTCTCAATTAAAATAAGTAAATTAAAGTGGTGACTCCTTTTTACGAATAACAAATTTCAAAACCCAATTTTCTAAACTCATAGCGAGTTCCAATCATGGAGTTTCTCCTGAAAAATATTTCAATTCTCCTCAGTGGATCAGATCGGTACTTGGGCGAGGCCTCACAGAGGCATCGCCGAAAGCACCAGTCCAATCCATTGAAAGGGATCAAAATACTCATTTAGGAAAAGTCTCACTATGGAACCCTCAGATTCAGATAGATTGATTTTGAAGAATCACCATCTTAATTTCATTTTATTTGGGAAATAGATTAAGGGAAAATTTTAAATTGACTCTGATTAATATCCAAAAAAAAATATCACTAGTCTCAAAATCAAAAAAGATTTGGGAACTAGGTTTTCCGATTTATTAGTTTGGAAATTTTAATATAAAATAACTTAAAATAAATTTCTTGAATAGAAATAAAAATGATGTGTGAACAATAGTATCCGTGCAATGCATGACAGTTATAAAATAATAAACAAGATAAAATATACTTAAGAATTATTACAAAAATGGAATAAATAAATAAGAAAGATGATTTTTTTCTAGCCCTTATGGGTAGTAGGAAAAGCACACATTCTTCAACTAATTGCAAAAATTAAAAAAGAAATAACATAATCATACGTAAAAGAAAACAAAATAGAAATAATCTAATAAAAAATTATTTTATAAAATAATTTGGAGTTGATGCCAAAGACTGGCATGCCTATGTATCCCATTGATGGGAATCAAACCCCACACAATTCTTCCTTCTTACAAAAAAGGGGTTTTGGAAAAAGTTAATTTCATTTATTAATTTAATTCAGATTTAAAATTAATAAGATTATATCTTTTTAGTTTTGGACCTAAGGAAAAATATAAAGGAGAGAATTCTAGATCTGATTTAAGAAATCTCAAAAGAAGGAATTATACTTTTGTTTTGTGCTTTCTTTGTATGAATGGGATAAGTCTTACACTAGATCTGAGCTTCATCTTGGATCGGGATCTCACAAGATGAATCTTACACAAAAATTAGAGATTTTTGCATCTGAAACCGTCCTCCTCCCTAAATGACTGAGAGTGAACCCCTATTTATAGGAAAAAATTGAGGGCAAAACAATAAAGAAAGGGAGGGCAGGCGGCACCAGATGAGACAACAACACCAAAATGGTGCCGGCTAAGAGGGTGGTACCATAATTGTGCTAGCCATGCTAGTGGCACTAGTTGGCACCATAATGGTGCCACTTGATCCAGTGGCACCCATGTGGTGCCACCAGTGCTGCCTAAATTTCATCCTTTTTTAGCTCTTTTTGGCCCGTTTTTGATTCAATTTGAGTGATTTTAGTTGCATTGTGATTGTTATTCAATCCTAGATGATCTGAGGGTGATTCAAAGGTCAAGGAGATAGGTTTTGGTTCCCAAGATTCCATTTCCTAGTTTGCTAATTTTGGCAATTTCGGCTTTCGAAGGTTTGTTTACCAACCCTAGGTGCTTCAAAGGTTCATAAGGGTGTCAAGCGGGACTGCCATACTAGCTCTGTATAACGTGCTAATTGTAGCTAATGTCAAGCTACAGCTGAATTATAAAGGTGCAAAATTAAGAGTTCATAATTAGGTGTAAATTTCTATGGGTGAATTCATTAGAACATTAAAATTAAAAATCGATCTATCGATTTTTATTCTAACTTAGCCTCCTAATTATTGCCATAAAATGAGTTACACTATTCCAATTATTATTGTTCTTAATACTTTTAAATCCAAACACATTTTTCTACAACATATTCAAAATTCAACATATTTGAACTTCTGTAGCTCCTAAAGTGACTTATCAAAGTCTTCCCTAACTCTGTTGCTTAGGTTTATTGAGTTCACTTTACTCTTTCTACTATATCTCAATATATACAAATCCAATTGACTTAATTATTATTTTAAATGATATTAGACTTATAAAAAAACAATTCATTAGTTTTGGTCTTTAATATTTCTATCCATAGGGTTCCTAAAACTCAGGTTGAATCCCTTAAAACCCTAACTATCCTTCCTACTGAGATAGTCTTGATAACTATTTAATAACTCTCTATGTTCTTAGAATTTTGCTACCATATTTTTATATCACTTAATAATACCATAAGCTTCATTTTATCTATTTTTAATCAAGTCCAAATCCCATCATAGAGTCTTTAATTTGAGTCCCAAATTCCAACGATATAGTCTAACCTATATGCAGGGCAGTCTTATTTCCACTCATATAACTCCCAACATATTGGGAATTAAATCAAGCCCTTCTTTAATCACCAAATTCACATCATAATCTTTGATTTTTATGTTTTGACCATTGTGAAATTTGGACTCTAGTATTCTCAACACTAAACCTCAAGTTCTAGCAATTTGGTTGTCTACTAAAACCTAGCCATCTCCTTCCTTTCACTTTATCTTACATGTTTCCTCACTAGTCCATCATCAAATGACCACTTCCTTCCCTAATCAATACCTTCCCTTTATTTTCTCCTCTTCTCCTACTTTATCTATCATCAATCAAACCAACAAAACTAACAAACAAACCAATATAATCACATCATACTCAAAATTAGCAAATAGGACATTGTTCTTACCTTGGTTGGAGCTAGATTTGGAAATTTTTCTTGGATTTTTTCTTCTTTCCTCTTCTCCCTCATGTTTTCTTTCTTTCTTTGGCTATCCACTCTCTATTCTTTCTCAACTTGGGTAGATTTTTAAGTGCTAGAAACATAAAAATTATGTTTATCTTCTCATTAGACTTTATATAGTTTTTATTTTCTTTTTCTTTTATTTTATTCACTTGAAATTTTGGTAAAATCTCCATCCTCCACTTTTCCAAGCCTAGTTCAGTGGCTTTTGTGGATATTTTTTCTTTTTTTTTTTTTAATTATTGATGAGTTGAATAGTGAGTCATCACATAATGATGACAATTTTATTATTTGTTATAAAATTGCCATTTCCAATTCTTAATTACTCTATTATTGTCTAATAATATTTTTAATAACTAATTTAGGTCCTTGGTGTAATTTTTATTCATTTTTCTATCCACTTTCCCCAAACTTGAATTTTAAAAATTATGAAAACTGTGATTCGTCGATTACACGCATAACGTACTGATTTCGCTTAGGTATTTTTTATACTCAACCCAACTTCATTTTTTGAGTTTCATCACTTCTACTATCATCATATTTGCCTAACTTATCCAAATAAAATGTAAAAATCTATTTTAAAGTTGGGATTTTTTGACTCACTCTAAATGCCTCGATTTTTCTAGCACGTACCGTTTTTAAGTCATTAACTCCTAGCTTCCTATTTTCCTTTTTACACTCTCTATTTCATTTATTTTTATATCAAATCTATCTCCTTTAATACTCTTATAATATTCATTACCTTATTTCATGCAATTAGAGGCTCGATTTTTGGACTAATACCGGTTCAGTACTTTGATTTTTTACAATTGTCATCTACAATCTTTTGCTTTTAATCTGGTCACTTTTCTTACAATCTCAAGACTCATAATGAACTCAAAATTGAGGTGTTACAATTATGGTTGAGCTAAAACTTATTAAGATTGAACTTAACCTTATTAAAATTCAGTTCAACCTTAATAACATTGAATAATAATAACATATAATTTGAAAATCAAATTATTAATCCATTTTGGAATAATAGAAATTATTACCTTATTATGATATATGATATATATTGACATATAATTACAAGTTTAAGTATTTATTTTTCAATAAATTAAGTATAGTTTGAATAATTTCCTTTTGAATTTTTGCAATGATATTTTATTAATATTAGTACTATATAAGTTATTAAATTTTTATGAAATTTTAAAATAATACTAGTATTATGCATATTGTTACTTTTTTTCCTTCAAAATTTAGCTTGAACTTATAAATTTGTGATGTTATAACTAATTAAAAAAATGAAATTTTATAATTAATAAAAATGAAATTTTATTTATATATTAATGAATTTCTCCAAAATGTGTTGCCAATATATATAAAATCAGCTACAGTTTTAGTTCTTTGGTTCGGAACGGTTCAGTATAATTCTTGATATAAATAACTATTAATCTCCAGAATCGTACAAAAAAAAATTCAGAATAATTTGGTTTGAAGAAAGTCAAACGAACAATAGATATTTTCTAGTTCGGGGCATTTTTGGTTTGAGAATTCAAATCAATTTGGATTACCCATGTCCTGTGCTCACTCCTATTAAGATATAGTGCTAATTGAATTTACAATAGGCACAATTTAACTTACTAATATAAATTTTACCTATAATCCACTACAAAAATCTAACGATTTACTGATGAAAATTAGCGACGAAATGAAATCCGTTACTAAATATTAACCGAATACTGACAAAATACTAACGGAACACTCTCCAGCAACATTCAACTCTTTATTGATCGTTTATAGACGAAAAATCAATATTACTAATGGAATACTGATGGAATATACTGACGGACAGTGACCAAAAATTTACCGACGGTTTAGTGACTAATTACAGACGAAAAATGATATACGAAAATGTTTTGGCTGCAATTAAGACATTTACTAATGGATTACTGATGGAATTGTCAACTGGAGTAGGCATTCCGTTAGTAATTCGTCGGTAAATCTGACCAAATGCTGACAAAATACCGACCGTATTCAAAAATAGCGCCAAATGATTTTCTCAAGAATCAAAATATTTATTGACGGATTACTAACAGAATGCCACGCAGCAGTAGACTTTTCGTCAGTAATCGGTCAGTAAATTTTAATTAATACTAACAAAATATTGACGGAAGTGAAAATAGGCGCTCGTTTTACCGCCTTTAGCCTTTTACTGACGGATTATCAATGGATTTTTTAATCCACGTGGCACTGTCTGTCGATAATTCATTAGTAATCATGAAATATAAGTTGTTCACCTTCTTTTTTCTCTCTTCTCTTTCTTCTTCTTCTTCTCTCTTCTCCTCTGCCGTTGCCGCTGCCATTGCTCTCTACCGCCCTCCCATTCACGGCTTGCATTCATCCCTCACTGGAGATTTTGTTTTTCCACCGGTATTTACATTATTACCTTATTATTGATTATGATTTTAATTGAATTTTTGTTTAGAATTTTGAGTTTTGGTTTGATTGATTTTGTTGAAAATTTATTAATTTTTTGTTTAGATTGTTTAGGAATTTGTATATATATATATATATATATATATATATATATACATATATATATATGTATACATATATATATATATGTATACATATATATATATGTATACATATATATATATGTATACATATATATATATGTATACATATGTATACATATATATATATGTATACATATATATATATGTATACATATATATACATCTATATATATATATATATGTATACATATATATACATCTATATATATATATATGTATATATATATATATATATATATATATACATATATATATATGTATACATACATATATATATATATATATATATATATATATATATATATATATATATATATATATATATATATATATATATATATATATATATATATATATATATATACGTATATATATATATATATATATATATATACGTATATATGGATATATATACGTATATATATATATGTATATATATACGTATATATGGATATATATACGTATATATATATATGTATATATATACGTGTATATATACGTATATATATATATATATATATATATATATATATATATATATATATATATATATATATATACATGTATATATATACATATATATATATACGTATATTTATCCATATATACGTGTATATATATATATATATATATATATATATATATATATATATATATGTATATATATATATATATACATATATATATATATATATATATATGCTAAAAAAAATTTTAATTTAAGATATTTTATATTTTTAAGCTTAATAAATTTTTTATTAATTTATGATAGTATTAAATAAATATGGTGAAATTATTTTATTAAATTATGTTAGTGATTATTTTAATTATCTTGGTTTTATTAATAGAATTTTAATTTTGTTTCATAAAATTAATGTGTGAGCTAATAATATAAGTCAGATTCTCACTTGAAGAGGTTCGTACTGTAATTTAATTTGTTTATACTAATATATAAATATAATAATTTGGAATGTAATATTTTTTTAATTATTTTACGTATAATTTATAGTTTGTCATATTTATTTGTAAATGTATATGAAAAAATAAATGTTGTGATGTGAATTTGTAATTTTTGATACTGTGATGTGAATTTGTAATTTGTGGTTGATTTTTGTATTGTAATGTAATTTTTAATTATGTTGTTAAATTAATGTGAATTTATAGATGTATATGTATGTGACATAATTTCAGTTTTATTTAAATAAATCCATTAATAATACCGATAAAATGATTAATAATTTTATGTTTAGTCATGCCATAAAAAAGTGAAATTTAATTTTTATGAATTTCATAAAATACCAAAAATTCTCATCACATTAAAAAATTAAAAAAATCCACAAATATTCTACCAAAAATTATATGTTATATGTGCATTTTATAAAATACAAAAAAAAATAAGAAATTGCAAATAATTAGGAGTAAAAATATTTTGATGAAAAATAAAAAAAAAAAAAGTAATCATGCCATAAAAAGTGAAATTTATTTTTTATGAATTTCATAAAATACTAAAAATTCTCATCACATTAAAAAATTAAAAAAATTCACAAATACGCTACAAAAAAATTAAAATATACATGCATTTTATAAAATGCAAAAAAAATAAGAAATTACAAATAGTTAGAACTAAAAATATTTTGATGAAAAATAAAAATAAAGCAATCATTCTATAAAAAGTGAAACTAATTTTTTTATAAATTTCATAAAATACAGAAAATTCCCATCACATTAAAAAATAAAAAAAATTCACAAATATACAACCAAAAATTGAAATATAAATGCATTTTATAAAATATAAAAAAAAAGAAATTGCAAATAGTTAAAAGAAAAAATATTTCGATGAAAAATAAAAAGAAAGTAATAAATTAAAAATTTTCCATTAAAAATTATATTTTAAATACATTTCATAAGATTTTAAAAAAAATAATAAATATCATCTTAAAGGAAAAATAGTCTATAAAATATAATAATACATAACAACTTAATTAATGCTAATAAATAATTAAAATTCGAATATTCAAAATTAAAACAATTAAGAAGAATTTTAATTAAATTTTTTTCCTAAATGATATAAAAAATATATCTAATATAATATTAATATTTTTATTGTTAAGAAATAATATATATGTGTAAAATTATAATATGGTAAAAAAATGGAAAAAAGTATAATGTATTTATGAATTTGTATTGTATTCAGCAACGTTTTGCATTTGTCTTGTGAATTTATTTTATTAATTTTGATTATATGTTCTTATGTTGTGATGTTACAATTGTTATTTGTATGGCAAATCTATACCATCTTGTTATTAAATGAATTTAAATGATTTTAATTTTATTTTTGGACTTTTACAATCAAATGTCCAAAAATATTGTTAATTAAAATAATTAACATATTTAGGATTAACCGTAGATCCCGTTTGATGTCCTGCTCATCAGATGGTGAGAGGATATCGAATTATCCAAATTGGGTAGTTTAGAGATCTCATTGTCTGTGTAACTGTTTATGTATATTCTTATTTCATACAAATGTTTGAAATTTTGGTACTATCTTCTACCATGTTCTCTTAGTGCACATTGAAATAATGTCTTGATTATGTGGATTTTCTCAAATGTAGTGCACTAGGAGAACTATAGGGAGATGCTGCCGGAATTTCAACATATGTATGAGTGTATAATGTAATAGTAACAGTTATGCAGCAATGAGTTTCTAAATGGGTTAGATTCTTACCTTATAGGGAGGAAGATATAAGAATGTAGAATTAAATATCGCAAACTTAATTAAAATTATAACGAGACATATAAGTTTAAATGTAATTTTGTTTGTGTGATATAAAAAATAAATTAATACTGTTAAATGTACAGGGAATAATTATGAGAACCGATAGGAATTTGATGTACTCTAGACTTACTGATGATTATTTGAATCTAAAATTCTTAGAGGGTTTAGACCAATTCATGCAATTTGCGATATCTCAACCACAGTGCATGAGTGGCACTAGTGTTCGATGTCTTTGTAACCGTAAAAACTGTCAGAATCGAAATTTCCTTGAGCCAAATACTGTCAAGTTGCACATTCTGAGGAAGAGTTTTGTACTAGGGTATTATGAATAGTATTTGCATGGTGAAGTCAATGGGTCTGAATCTTCAACCGCGGTAGAAGTAGGTGTTAAAGATACAGACAATTGTCCTCTAACTACATACCATAATATGTTAATGGATGCCATTGGGCCGGATTTTGATTGGGATCAAATGGAGGAAGCTCCAAATCTGACCGCTCATAAACTGTATGACATGTTAGAGGCAGCTAAAGAAGAATTATGACCTAGCTGTGAGAAACAGTCTAAATTATCTGTTGTGGCACGACTTCTGAATATCAAGTCAGAACACTATCTATCTGAAAGGTGTTATGATGAGATATTGTAATGGTACAATGAGTTGTTGCCTGTAGATAACACAATGGTTGATAGTTTCTACAGCACCAATAAGTCGAGAAAATTGATTGTTGCAAGAACAATTACATGTTTTATTAGGGTGAAGACAGTAATCTAATTGCATGTAAGTTTTGTGATTAGCCAAGATATAAGCTAATACGTAGGGGTGCATGTCCATCAAAAAAAAAAAGTTCCATATAAGATTATGTTTTACTTCCCTCTAACTCCAAGGTTGCAGAGATTGTATGCCTCTAAGGCAACTGCAAAGCATATGAGATGGAATGCAAAACATATAGAGGAAGATAGGGTGATGCAACACTGTTCAAATTCTATAGCATGGAAGCATTTCAATCTAGTGAATCCAGATTTTACTTCTGAAATTCAAAATGTCTATTTGCGCTTATGCACTAATGGCTTCCAACCTTTTGGACAATCTAGACAACAATACTCATTATGGCCAATTATAGTGATGCCATATAATCTGCCTCCAGGGATGTGTATGAAGAAGGAGTACATGTTCCCATCTGTAATAGTTCCTGGACCAAATAATTCAAAACAAAAGTTGGATGTATTTTTGCAGCCTCTAATTACAGAATTGCAACGGTTGTGGGATATAGGTGTTGAAACATATGATGTGTCTATGAAGTAGAATTTTCATATGCGAGCTGCTCTAATGTGGACTGTGAATGACTTTCTTGTGTACAGTATGTTGTCTGGTTGGAGTACTCAGGGTAGACTTATATGTCCATATTGTAAGAAACTGACAGATTCTTTCACTCTTCCTAAAGGGGGTAAGTAATTGTTGTTTGATTGCCATCGTAAGTTCTTACTGCTTGATTATCCTTTTAGACAAAACAAAATAGCTTTCATAAAAAATAGAGCTATTCAAGCAACTGCTCCACCTATACATTTGGGAATTGAATTGTTGCAGGAAATAACTAGTTTAAAGTTGATGAGGGTGACTGAAGTAGGAGCTGATGATGTGAATACTCAAATTGCAAAGCGAAGGGGATGTGGATGGAAGAAACGAAGTATATTTTGGGATTTATCATATTGGAGGACTAATCTGATTAGACATAATTTGGATGTCATGCATATTGAGAAGAATGTGTTTAAAAATATATTCAACACGGTAATGGACATCCAAGGGAAAACCAAAGATAATGCTAAACCCAGACAGGACTTAAAACACAGATGAAGTGTCTGGAAACTATCCTAAAGCAAAATATGTGTTCCATAAGCAGGCCAAACAAGTCTTATATGAATGGCTGAAAGATCTGGAATTTCCTTATGGGTATGTATCTAATATGGGTCGATGCATTGATATGTGAAAACTAAGATTGTTTAGGATGAAGAGCCATGATTGTCATGTTTTTATGCAATGCTTGCTTCCTATTGTGTTCCATGAAATTTTGCTAAGGGATGTCTGGCAACCATTGACAGAGTTGAGTTTATTTTTCAAAGAACTCACTTCAACACTTCTTAGGGAAGAGGACATGGTGAGGCTTGAAAATACCATTCCACTCATCTTGTGTAAACTAGAACACATTTTTCCTCTAAGTTTCTTTGACTTCATGGAGCATCTACCAGTACATCTTGCTTACGAAGCTCATATAGCGAGTCTAGTTCAGTACTAATGGATGTATCCATTTTAGAGGTAAAATATTTGCCGATTTTAATATTTACAATCACATCCATTCATTTATACTCAAATGTCGTAATCTATGATATTTACTTGCTGTAGATTTAATGGACATTTCAAACATAATGTCAAAAATAAAGTAAGAGTTGAAAGCTCCATTTGTAATGTATACTTAGTTGAGGAAGCTTCATCATTTTGCTCTTATTAGTTCGAACCCCATGTCTATATAAGGCATAGGAGAGTAGCTCAAAATGATGATGATGGAATGCTTGAAGGAGCAAATACGCCTGGTGTTTTATCAATATTCAATTATCCAGGGAGACCATTTGGTCAACCTAAAACAAGATTAATGACGAATGAAGAATATAAGGCAATTCAATCCTACATTCTTCTTAATTGCTCCGAAGTTGTAAAATACATCGAGTAAGTTACAACTTAATTAAAATAACTCATTCATCATTCTACATAGTTTCCTTTCTGTTTTACTTATTATTTTCCTTATGAATGAAGCTTATACATTAATATGTTGAAATAAACTGTGTCGAATATATCAATAATTGATATAGACAAAAAATTAGAGATAGAATTTGCGCACTGATTTCATTCATATGTAAGTATAATATTGTATCATTACTTAAAAAATTAATCTTAAATTTCTATCATATGCAATCAAATTGATATGTTTATTTTGTCATAGGCCATTGATGCTATGAATAGAATAACAAATTAATTCATTATTGATCTGTCTAAGGGTCCGTTACAATATGTTATGACCTATACTATTTATTTCGTGAACGGTTACAAGTTTCATACTAAAAAGTGAAGTTCAGGTAGGTCATCAATAAATAGTGAGGTATGTATAAAGGGTTCCAATTATAGTAAGAATTCATTTGACTATTATGGTCAATTAACATATATAATGCAATTGGAATACCCTACACTTCCAATTAAAAGGACTATTTTGTTTAAGTGTGAATGGTTTGATCCAACACTAAATGTGGGAACGAAAGTTCATGAGCAATATAATCTTGTTGAAGTCAACCACATACGGTGATTCAATAAATATGAGCTATTTATACTGGCAATGCAAGCTTGTCAAGTGTATTATGTTTCCTATCCGAGTCTACAATGAGATAAAGCATATTGATGGATGGTATGCAAGACTAAAGCTAGATCAGTCATACAGATTAAGGAGGGTAGTGAAATAAATACAACATCTGAAGAACCATTTCAAGACAACGAAGTTGATGCGCCTATACTCAAAGTTAATGATAATGAGCCTCCTACAACTTTAAATGATCCTGAAGAGCCATTAGTTGATATGGATGACAAAGATGATAATGATACAGATGATGAATCCGAATTTGATTCAGATGTTAAGACGTCTAAGGAAAACATAGAAGAAGATGAGCTCAAAGAAATAGATTTTGAATAAATGTATTGTGTACTTATTTCCCAGGGATTGTGTATGGATTTTTCCTAATTGTGTAAGAGAATATTATTTTTACATTTACAATGTTACATTATATTTCAATGAAATCATTTTTAACTTATGTTATAATTTTTTTTTTAAATATTTACATTATTATTCCGCGATTACACCATATTAATTTTTTGGTATTTTATTTGTGTGGATGTACTTTTTATGTAATATTAAATAATGAATGAATTTATTAAACTTTACTAAATATATAGATGTCAACTCTGAGACATATACTAACTTCTGGAGATACTCCTGGTAGTAGTACATTGACGTCTCGAAAATGGCGTCGCTCACAGGGAAGGCCTACTACCACTAGTGATCTTCCCACTATCCTTTCTTCTTTACCATCTTTCTCGCCTTCTATACCACCTACATTCACCCTTTCGACCATCACCACACAGATCCCTTTATCTTTTCCTCCTCCTATGTCTACTAGTTCATCCACTGGTCCTACACTTTCATCATCTTCCATTATTCCTTCTTCCATTTCCTCTCTATCCACTATGCCTTTTTCTGTTACTCCTCCATCCACTATCCCTTCTTCAGTTACCCCTCCATCCATTGTCCCTTCGCCTATTTCTCTATCTACCTATCCTTCATTTTCTACACCTACCGCCATTACCTCTGCAGCAGCTCCTACTACTACAGCAGCTCCTACAACTGCTTCAACTTCTACCACTACCCCACTAGTCTGGCTTTCAGATTCGAGGTGTAGGCAGCATATCACATTGCAGGGAGATGTGTAAATACTATATTTCTTAAAGTAATTTTTAATTTATAATATCTTACTTTTTGTTTAACTAACATTTAAATTTTTTAATTATAAGATGTATCCGCTAGATGCGACGCGAATGATATACAAGATATTTAAGAACCAGCTGATACTTGAAGGCACAAGTTGGAAATTAGTGCCTCAGGAGACGAAGGAGTTCTACTAGAAGGAGTTTCAAGTAATGAATAATTTATTATATAGAATTCGAAATTATATATATATATATATATATATATATATATATATATATATATATATATATATATATATATATATATATATATATATATATATATATATATATATAGAAAAAAATAGCTTATAATATTATTGTAAATTAAGGAAATGTCGACCATAATTACCTAATAAATTATAACGAATTGATATTAATATTTTTTACGGTAATTGATATTAATATTTAATATGAGGTTTTCATTACATATATATAATTTTAGTTTCAAAAAATACAGACATGTATATATATATATATATAATTTAATTGTGCCTTGTGATGCTACTCTTTTTTTTTTTTTTTTTTTTTAGAAGATACTATATTATATTACTAATAGTAATATAAACAAGTATATGAAATTCATGCTTGGTTTGAATCCATCCAAGAAACATAATAATATACAATAAACCGTAATAATATATAATAAAATATAATATTTTGTTAGTAATATGTATTAAATATATACATATTATTAGTAAATTACTTTTGTATTTTATATATTAATTATTATTTATTATTTATATACTAACTTGTATTTTTATTTTTTTTTTTTCAGAAGTATTTTTACTAAAATCTTGCTATATCAGATATGGTGAAAATACTCCTTTTTAAGAAAGCTGCAATTCAGTTTAAGAAGGCTGCAATTTAGTATAAAAACTTCCTCTACGATGTCAAGAAAAAGGGCAAAAGAGAGACATGGATCCCTCAGGAGACATGGGATGCTTGGAAGAAACACTGGGATTCTTTGGAGCATAAGCAGTTATCCTAGAAGGCATCCATGAACAGAAAGTCAGAAAATGGCGGTCTAGTGAATGGACTGTCTAAGCATACTAGAGGGTTTGTTCCTACTGCGGAGGATGCTAGAAAATTAGTAACATGTCGATTTTTTTATAATAAGTAATTAAATTGTATGTACTTTTAAAAATTTATTTATTTTAAAGTTATTAATTTCATATTTTTTTATTTACTAAATGTGGGATGATACTTTTAATTTTTAACAGAAAAATGATCTTGGTCGAGACCCTACTCCTGAGGAGATTTTTGTCCGCATCCATATAAGAAAGGAAGACCGATAAACCTTTGTTGACTAGCGCTCCCAGCGGATTTATGTAAGTTTTAATTAGCATTTTTTCTATTAAAGTACATTAAAAATTTTAAATGCTAACTACTATTATATTGAAAATAGGAGGATCTCAGAAACCTCCCCGAGCAGATGTTCTAGCCGGCTCCCAAATCCACTAAGCCACCTCAAGTATATGAGTTTCAGCTATATTTCAGAGCTGTTCGATGGCTCACTCATTTAGAGATCCTAGAGCCAGTTCTTCCTCAGCTCCACCACCACCACCGTCACCTATAGCTGAGCATATACAACATGAGATCGATAGGCAACTAGCTCAAATGCGGGAGGAGATGCAGCATGAGATGCAGCGAACAGTCCAGGAGCAGGTTCACCAGCAGGTCGAGCTGCAGATGAGCATTTCTTTTCTAGATACTTTGCTGACAATGCTGCTCCTCCAACTGTTCCACCACTTGCTTCTACTACTTCTGATAAGCACACTTCAGCTGGAAATGCTTCTATTGCTGCTGCTGATGTGTATATAGTAGATCCGAAGCATAGCCAGTATCATGCCGAGGGCCACGAGGAGGATGATGTTCAGGAGCATGATTAGTTATTTTTTTAGTTTTTTTAGTTTAGTTATTTGTAAGATTTATATGATGTACAACATATTACATTTTTTGTACATAATATTACGTTTTATGGAATGAAAAATTTTTATATTCACATTATTTATTAATTTATAATTTTCTAATTAATATATATTATATAAAATCAATTTATTACAAAATTAAAAATTATTAAAAATTATTTTTAAATTTACTAACCGATTACTGACGAAAAAGATTATTAAATTATTTTTTAATATATTACTGACGGATTACCGACCGTTTTATATAAAATAATATTTTTTATATTTATTTTACTGATGGTAAAATTAAAATATTATTTTTTACTAAAATTTACTAACGGGTTACTGACGGTTTAGTCATAAAATATTATTTTTTATAGTTATTTTACTAACGGATTACTGACCGTCTTATTAAAATATTATTTTTGCCTAAAAATTACTAAAAGATTACCAACCGTTTTCTCATAGAATATTATTTTTTTAGTTCCTTTACTGACAGATTACTGACCGTAATATTAAAATATTATTTTTGACCGAAAATTACTGACAGATCAATAACCAAAAATAATATTTAATTATATTTTAATGATGGATTATTGACAAATTACTGATGGATTGTATTTTTTAGCGACGGATCACTAACAGAATAGTAATATTTGCTATCTTTTTTCGGACGAAATTACCGACCGCTTTCTATAAAATACTGACCGAATTTTGTCGGTAAATTTACTGACGGAATATTTTTTCTATCGCTAATTATTTATTGACTATCGTTTTAATGACGGATCGTTTTCGTCCTTAATCCGTCGGTAAATCTATTTACTGATGGATTTTTAATTATTACTGACGGATTTTTCTGTTGGAAAATTACTGAATTTTTGTAGTGATCCATTATTTTCTATATACATGTATATATATAATTTAATATTTGTACATAATGAATTATATGTATCTTTGTTAGTTTTCAAGTCAAAATCATATCCTTTCCAAATATGAACTATGACTAGTAAATCCGGGGAAAAAATAACTCTAAGCCAATTTATAAAATTGTTATATCATGGATACCAGTCCATATTACATTATAGACCCGATATTTCAAATGTTAATTATAATATACATAATAAAAAAATTAAAAACACTAGCTAGTGTAGTTAGTTAATATAATCACTTTACTTCATTAAGGTACTAGGTTTGAATCCTAGTAGAAATTCTATTTTTTTTTCTTTTTCTAGCTATTCTTTTTTTCCCCTTTTTTAGCTTTTCTTTTTTTTCTTTTTTCCTTGTTCAGTTATTCTTTTTTTTCTTTTTTTTTTTTGTTTATAATATTTGCAATTAAAATTATATTAATGATTAAACTTTTTATTTGTTTAATTGTTCTAATTAAATTTATATTAATTTCTATATGAAAAAATTACATTAATGATTGAATTTTTTTATATTTATTTATTTCTATGAAATTATCAGTTTGATTCTTTATTTATGTTGAATTTGATAAAACTAATACAATTATTAAATATCATTTTATATTTATTTAGGTAAATTATCTAATGCATCAAATAAAATTTACTTTCTATAAATTTACATAAATTTAATAATATATATATATATATATATAGGCCTCGCCAGAGCATCGGCTCGGTCTTCTAGAGGGAATCAGGATGCTCATTCGGGTTCAAACTTACGATGGAACCCTCGGGTTCAGATTTAGTTGATTTTTGAAAATGATTTTGGAAGTCGCTACCCTAATTTATTTTTAAATGGGAAAATTAACAAAAACCCAATTTTGACTCAAATTCATTAATTTTCAATTAATTTACCCATGGATAAAATCACTTGTATTGAACCAGGTTGAGTTCAGGGACTAGATTTTTAGTTAAATAGGGATCAAAACCCACGTAGTTCGTTCCATGATTAAGTAGAGGGGTTTAGGAGTTGATCGAATTGATTTTGGTTTGGGTGTTTTGAGAGTGAGGAAAAAAGGCTGATACCTTTACTTTTGATGGGCGAAAGATTTTACCGGACTCAAGTTTCGTTTTATCTGGACCAGGTGATTAAATGGATTGGAAGATTAACTAATTAATTAAAAAGATTAATTAACTAATTAATATAATGAAAAGGATAGATGGATTAATTAATTAAAAAGATTAATTAATTAATTTGGATGGATGGTGGATTTAAAAAAAAAAAGTTAATTTGATTTTGGAAAAAAATGACTAATTAATTAATTAAAAAGATTAATTAATTAATTAGAAAGTGGTTGGAGGGAGGAGAAGAGAGGAATTAGTAGATAACCATCAATACTAATTCAAAAGGTGTGTAGAAATGAGAAGTGGAGGGAAGTATTTATAGGAAAATTAGGTGAGGGTAGTTTAGGAAGTGGGAAAGTGAAAAAACTAAAAAGGTAGGGCTAGAAAAATGCTGAAAAATCATATTGGGGGCATTTTGGGAATAGCAAGAAGGGTAGTGATGCCCGCGCCACCAGAGGAGTTGGCGGCGCCACCAATGTTTTGGGCAAAATTGCTGGTGTTCTAGGTGGCGCATAGCCCAGACAGGCGGTGACGCCACTGATTGCTCTGGTGGCAACTAACGTGGCTTCTTCTTTTTTTTTTTTTTTTTTTAATAGAGATTGGTTGGTATGGAGTTTAGGAAATTTGGATGTCTGGTAGCAATGTAATTGAAGGCTAAAAAATTTTTTATTGGGGGCACTACCCCTGAACCCCCGTGTCGTAATAGCTCTATGTAGCGTGTTAAACTTAGCAGGTGCTAAGGTTGCGATTAAATGATGAGGGTGCAAAATTAAAAATTCACAGTTGGCCCCTCATCATAATTGACTTTGAACAAAAGGTGATTTTGATGATAGTGAATATTGGAAAAAGGTGCCATGTCAAACTTTAGGCTTGTGTGTTCTTGTCAGGTCCTTTTGGAGAAGACCCTCTAGGATAAATGAGGTTTTATCAATGACTATCGGTCCGACCTTGACATTGGATGTAAGAATGGTCTTGGTGAATTTCAATTAAGGCTATCTGTTCAGCCCTAATGTTAGAGGACAAAGAAGGTTTGGTGAACTTCAATCAAGGCTGTCTGTCTAGCCTTAAAGTTATAGATAAAGAAGGTTTGATGAATTTTAATCGAGGTTATTTGTTTGGCCTTAATGTTGGAGATAAAGAAGGTTTGGTGAATTTCAATCAAGGCTATCTGTTTAGCCTTAATGTTAGAGATAAAGATGATCTAGGGTAAATATTAATCAATGCTATCTGTCCAGCCTTAATGTTAGAGGTAAAGAAGATTTGGATAAATCTCAATTAAGGCTATCTATTTGGCCTTAATGCTAGAGGTAAAGATGATTTGGGTAAAAAAAAAGTGGAAAGTGGAACCATATAGATGTCTAGGTGATCGTTTCTAGACATTTATGAGTGAAATTGATATATTTGAACAAAAGGGATGGAAAAAGGAACCACATAGACGTCTAGGTGACCGTTTCTAGATATTTATGGGTAGAAGAGAATTTTGGACAAGATATTTTAGTGAAAAGAGAGCCTTAACCTATGATGAGTCAGCTCGAGAAATTATGACAAGATTTTGATAAAGGGAGAGTCTCGGCCTATGGTGAGTTGGCTCAAGATATTTTGAAAAGTTTTTAATAAAAGGAGAGCCTCGCTTATGGCAAGTCAGCTTGAGGGATTCTGACAAGATTTGGATAAGGGAGCCTCGGCCTCTGGCGAATCGGCTCGACATATTTTGAAAATGTCTTTGATAAAAGGAGAGCCTCAGCCTAAGTCGACTCAAGAGATTCTGAAAAGATATTGGTAAAAGGAGAGCCTCCACTTATGAAGAGTTAGCTCAAGAGATTCTGACAAGATTTTGATTGTGCCAAAGAAACTTGGGCTTTTGAATGTGAGGGGTTAGGCCTTTTGGAAGGCTCAAAGGAACTTTGCTGGGAGTAAAGGGACTCTGGAAATCACACTTCGTTGATTAGGTCTGAAAAGATATCATTTAGCCTCAAAGAGATACTGGTCAGCTTTAGGAGGTGTCAGTCAATTTTAAGAAAATACTATTTAGCTTTAGGAGAGGCCATTAGCTTGGCTTATGCATGATGGTACATGATTGTAGATGGTTGCATATGCAAGTACGTTTGTGAATAGATGATGCATGTTTATGTATGCATGTTTCAAAATTCATGGATCTTTTGTCCAGTTTCTATGTCATGGATGATTTGCGATGATGTTTGTAATGGATGATTGCATAGATGCATGAGGGTGAATTCACAAGAATGCAATTTTTCATGTGACTTTTATGTCCGTGGAGACATGCATTTATGGATTGAGAAACTCGACAAGGTTAAAGAACTCAACTTGAGTTGGTATGGAATAGTTGTCATAGTGGCATTATGAGGACATTGAGATTTTTCTGGTTTCAGGTTTTGGAATCTAGTGGCCCATTATTTTTGTTTTGGTACTGCTAAAGAGGAGTTGTGTCCCACCTTTAGGAAGTTCAATGCTATGACTTAGCTATAACTTAGAGGTAACTCTGGTGGTGCCAAAGTTTAAAGTTTGACATTTTTTATATTTTTCAGGAGTTTTGGACTTGCCTCAAGATAGCACAGGCCAAATGGTGGTTGGTGATAGTCAAGTGCATTTGACCACTGTGATTTGAGAAGTTTCATGATCCAAGTGACCAAGGAGATATGAAGGGGCAGAGGCTCAACATAAGGGCCTTGATTTTCTGTTTGAGTGTCATATATCGGTCTATTGATTGAGGTGATGCCAAAGTGGCAGATGCAACAGAAGCATTTTGTGGTTAGAGCTATACTGGCAAAAACACTAATGAGCCTTAACTGCTTTGTTCGGGATTTAAAGACATGACCTGTCTTACTAGTTATTCACCAAGTGTGAACAATTTATCTATTCTTATCCTTTTCTGTTAGGGGTGTTTTATGAGTGTCTAGTTTTGGGTTGTTTCGCAGATGTGGCTAATGGATCATTTTTTGATACTGGCCCCTACTTTTCAGTCCGCACATGTCTTATTAAGACTCAGCCAGAGACCATATAGGATGGTTGCTTGCAGCTTACCCTCAAAGGACACATTTTTAGCACTACCAATGGTAAGGGATTAGATCCCTCATGACTGAGGGCCATGAGTGTCAAGTAGTTTGCTTGTTGGGTTTAGTTTGAATGACCTCTCACTAAGGGATGAGGGTCTTGAGGCAAACTCAAGATGTGCCCCCAGTTTTTCTTCAGCTCCCATTGCCAGAGCTATCAAGTGGTGGCTAGCTGAGAAGTTATCATACTATTTATTTTGGGAACAATCACGATTTGACTCTTAAGTTTAATTTGACTTTAAAAAATTGATTTCATGAATGACAAATATTATAAGATGATAATTGCATGAATATGACATGAGTGCAAAGAGAAAATTAAAATAAAATATCCACAAATTAGAAAGGGAAAAAGAGATTGATTAAGATTTGGATTTGAGGTTTGGATTTAAATTCCAAACGTGCCTACGTACCCCATTGAATGGAGATCAAAACTCACGTAGTTCGTTGCACGATTAATTGGAGGGGTTTAGGAGTTGATTGGATTGATTTTAGTTTGGGTGTTTTGAGAGTGAGAAAAAAATGATGATACCTTTGCTTTTGGTAGGCGAAGGATTTTACCAGACCAAACTTTCGTTTTATCGGGACAGAATGATTGGATGGATTGAAAGATTAACTAATAATTAAAAAGACTAATTAATTAATTAAAATGATGAAAATGATTGCCACACCCTAAACTCAAGGGCACGTGACCGGCACTAGGACACGGGAAATGCACGTGGCTACCAGTGCCCGTAGTAAGCCTAACCCAAAACACATAATAAAAAGCCCAAAATTGATAGGGCTATGGGTCCAAATGGAGTTAAGCATATCCAAATAAAACACAATACAAATTAAAATCTTATTGAGCCAATAACTCATTTATTCCATATATCTCAAAAATAATAAATTACAAAAAGGTTCTGCTTAACCCAAATATTACAGCTCTTTAAAATATATAACTGAATAATAAACAATATACAAGTACAAAGTATAACATTGCGGAGTTTTACAGCTATATTTACTATTATACATATATTATGTACATTTCTGAATACTCAACAACACAAACTACTACCGAAGGGAAATTGGCAGTCTACTCAATTACAATTCTTTCACAAGCTCATTCCCTGACCTGAAAACAACAAGATAAATAGGAATGAGCGTTCGACTCAGTGAATGATACCAGCTAATATATTAAACTGGTATCCTACAGATAGATTCTAATGCATATGCTATGCACTATGTCATAGAGATAGACAATTCATATCATCAAACAAGGACGAGATATGGTCCACAGTACCACTCTAATATCAATATGGGGAGCCGATCCCCCTATCCTGGCTCTCTGAATCCAAATATCTGTCTCTTATATCCAAGGGGTCCGGCCGTCACTAGTCTGTACCATGCAGGCCCGGCCAGCATCCATCAGTCATAGCTCATCTTTTGAATCTCAACAAAATCATAATCATAATAGTATCCATATCCATATTCATCTCAAAAGTCCCTAAGTGGTACTGCATCCTCCCGACCTCCATCCGTCAATCACAACCACAATATGGCATAGAATACAAAATATCAGTTCATCATTCACAGTCAAATGTTATATGCTTATATATGCAGTAGTAGTGCATAATATACATATATATACACACATCAATGCATATGAAATGGAAACAGGATAATACACTAGTGAGTATCACTCACCTAACTGTCAATGCTTACAACCGGCTTCCCTTGGAAGAGCAGTCTTGGAACCAGGAAGACGCCAAACATCGACACCTCATAACAAAGAACATTGTTAGGATAAGAATCACACTTAACCAGACACCATTAAAAGACTACTGAGATTCTGATCGAGATCTCGACAGAATTATATAGAACTTAACGACAGGCTCGACAACCTAACAAATACTCTAAGGACTGCTAAACATAAAATAACTTATTTAAACGACAGAAATACAAGGATTTTGGGTTAACCTTCATAAATTTTGATCATACGGACGTCGAGGATCATGCCAGAACGTCAAAACAGAACCATTGGACCTCCCCACGCGCCACCGCGGGCTGGCCACGCGCCGCCATTGCTGGTGGCAGATCTGGGGAAACTCCAAACCATTAGGTTCACCTCAATGCCAGGATCACGAAAATGGTCACCACTTGCCGTCACTCGCCCTCCAGCCGTCGAAAAATGCCTCCAAAGTTTCAGGTTGCGTTTTTCAATCTCCTCCTCCGGTGATCCTCAAGGGGCAAGGTAGGTACCAAAATGAAGCTCTCATCCTCAGGAGTTGAAGGACACCAAGATCGTTAGATTCTGCTGCCGGAATCGGCCGAAAAATCGAGTTGAAGTCTCAGTGGCCGGCGATCCTTCTCTCTTTGCATACGCCGCCATGCACCGTCTGATCACCGTGCTGCCACCTCCCTCAAGATTGCCAGACCATCCTCTACCCAGCGGTGGTGGCGGTGCTTGCCACAGCCCGCCATAACTCCACCCAGCCACTCTCTCTCTCTCGGCCTCTCCCTTTCTCTCTCCTCCTTCCTCTCTTCCTTCCCCGTTCTGCTTCCTTCCCAAAACGCCCCCGTTTCATACCACTTGACCAATCACATGCTTTCCTTTTTCTTCTTCTTTTTACTTACTTAAAACACAGTTATGTTATATATATATATATATATATATATATATATATATATATATATATATATATATATATATATATATATATATATATATATATATATATATATATATATATATATATATATATATATATATATATATATATACTAAACCTTATAATATAAATATAATACTACACACACACACACACACACACATATATATATATATATATATATATATATATATATATATATATATATAAAAATTAATATAACTAATAATAATAACAATAATAATATTAACAATAACATTAACAATAATAATAATAATAATAATAATAATAATGACAATAATAATAATAATAATAACATTAACCCATAGTTATATATATATATAACAATAATAATATTAATTTACATACTAATAACAAAATAAATAAACTTATTCACAATAATTATCTTGATAATAAAATCCCAAATTTCTAGAATTAAATATACAATTAGCAATATACTTTAGATTAATCGAACGTAATATTTACATTCAAATATCAAAATATAATAATATCATAATAATATACATATATAATATTGTAATAAAATTGCTATTAATAATACATATTCAAATAGTATGAATATTTATAATTTAGTAAAATATAACTCCAATTCTTACTTTAATAAGAAAAATAATAAAATAATATATTTCCGTACAAAAATAAAATTTTATAAAATAAATGAAAATTCAGGGTGTTTCAATGATAGATGGATTAATTAATTAAAAAGATTAATTAATTAATTTGGATGGAGGTTGGATTAAAAAAAAAAAAGGTTAATTTGATTTTGGAAAAAAAAGTGACTAATTAATTAATTAAAAAGATTAATTAATTAATTGAGTGATTAATTTTAATATTAAAAAAAAGTTTTATTTAATTAAAAAGATTAATTAACTTGATTAGGGTAAGATAATTAATTAATTAAAAGGTTAATTAATTAATTAGATAGTGGTTGGAGGGAGCAGAAGAGAGGAATTAGTAGATAGCCATTAATAATAATTCAAAAGGTGTGTAGAAATGAGAACTGGAGGGAGGTATTTATAGGAAAAGTGGGTAAGAGTAGTTTAGGAAGTGAAAAAGTGAAAAGACTAAAAGGGTAAGATTAGAAAAATGCTGAAAAATCATATTGGGGGCACTTTGGGAACAATAAAAAGGGTAGTGGGGCCTACGCTACTAGCGTTCTGGGTGGCGCCGGTGTTCTAGGTAGTGTCGCCCAAATAACTAGTGGTGTCACTGGCTGCTCCGGCAGCAGTTGATGTGGCTTTCTCTCTTTTTTTTTTATTTTTATTTTTAATAGAGACTGGTTGGTATGGAGTTTAGGAAATTTAGATATCTGGTAGTAATGTAATTGAAGACAAGAAAATTTTCTTTTGGGGGTGCTGCTCTCAAACTCTTGCCCGCTAACCTGCTAGTATGACTACCATAACAGCTCTGTATAGCATATTAAACTTAGTAGATGCTAAGATTACTGTTGGATGATAAGGGTGCAAAATTAAGAGTTCATATATATATATATATATATATATATATATATATATATATATATAGCATTAGATGAAATTCTAGGTATGTCACTGCTTTTTATAATGAACATGTGTGTTATATGTAACAAACTTACAAGTCATTGGATGCTATCTACATCAAATGGTACCATTAGTTTGTTATTGGCTTTTGCAATAAATATTGGGTTTCATTTAAACGAACATTTAATTATTGTCCAATGAACGTGTATGTTATATGTGAAATTCAAAGTATATTCTTAAAAATAAATTATATTATAACTTGAGTTATTAAATATTTTATAATAATTTTTTTAATTATAATGATTTAATATATATAATTGAAATTAGAACAATTATTAAATGGAAGAAACAAAAATAATTTATATATTTAATTAATTAATTCAATTCCAATTATTGAAACAAATAAAAAAAAATGAAAAACAAATCACCATTTAATTTAAAAAATTTTGTGATCCATTTATAGTTTTTTTGAATGTTGGAGACCCTTAAAAGAAATCAAATAATGAAAAAAAAAAAACAGATGAATACATACTTTATAAATAGTAAATATACACTTTATAATTAATCAATATATACTTTATCATCAATGAACATATATTTTATATTTAAAGATGAAATTCTATTCTTAAAAATAAATTATTTTATAACTTGAGTAATTAAATATTTTATAATAATTATTTTAATTATAATGATTTAAATATATCTAATTTAAATTACAACAATTATTAGAAGGGAGAAACAAAAATAATTTATATATTTAATTAATTTATTCAATTCTAAATATTTAAACAAACAAAAATAAAAAAAAATTAGCACTTAATTTAAAAAAATAAAAAAACTCATCTATTAATATAATTTTTTTCTTAGAGAAATAAAATAAAATAAATATAATTTTAATTGCAAAATATTACAAATAAGTAAAAAAGCAAAAGAAAAATAAAAGAAAAAAATATAATAATTAAAAAAACAAGAAAAAGGAGAAAAAAACATGGAAATCAAACATGCACCAATCAGCTCAAAAGTTAATCGATTAACTAATTACACCGTTAGTCTTTTATGTATTTTTGTTACGTATTTAATATTTAACTTGTACGTCAGCACCATAATGCAATATGGATAGGGTTTAGGATATAATTTGCCTAATTTATACTTAAAAACTATTTAAAATCCACAAATTTTGGTAAAAAAAAAAAAAAGAAAAAACACTACTTAGAAACAATCAAAACTGCTAAGATTATTTAAAATTTGAATTTAATAATAATTTCTCTGAAAAAGATTCATATATTTTTTAAAATTATGTTTGATTTTATGAATTTTATTTGACTTCATTTTGAAAAATATTAAACTATGTACATTAAATATATATATATAGCTCATATTTATATTTTTGTTTTTTAATCTATATTTTCTTTCGAATTTATTATATTATTCATGTCGAAATACAGTAGAAACGTTTTATATATGCATGACAAATTGCTATTAATATTACTATTATCAATAATAAATATGTATATGAATGTTTCCCTTAATTTTGTATATATAAAACATAGATTTATTTGTGAAAAATAAAAAATAGTTTTTTTTTTTTAATTGCCCTCTAAATTAAAATTAAAAATTTTACTCTATTATCATCAAATTCAACATAACTAAGATATTTAATTGGTCTAAAATAATTTTCATAGATTTAATTTCTTTTTTCAGTTTTTAGTTATATGATCATTATTTTCGTTGTTAATTTTTCTTGGTATGTAATTATTTTTTTTTAATTTTTTAAAATTTTTTGTATTTAAATTCATTAATAATTCAAATTTCAAATTTGAATTTCAAATCCTATCTTTAGATGTAGAAGAAGTAACTGAAGAGAGAGATTGAAATTTGAATATTAATTGAAGAGAGAATGTAAATTTGAAAGAGATGTATTGAAAAATAAATATTAATTAAAGAAAGAAAATGAAAATTTGAAAAGAGATATTAAAAATTGAATATTAATTAAAGAGAGAGAATGAAAATTTGGTAAAGAAAAATTAAAATTAAAATATTAATTGAAGAGAGAGTATGAAAAATTCAAAAAGTTTTTAATTAAAATTTAAAAAGTTTTTAATTCCAATAAAAAATTATCAATAGAATCCTATAAATTTTAAATATCGAATTCTGCCAACGTGGCAGTCAAACCCAACTTTTACACCGCCGCATTGCATTTATAATACCATCCATATTGGGTGGGTTTGTAATTGCTATTAGAAATTAAAAAACGCTTTTAGATTTTTTTTTATTTTATTAATTAATTTTTATTATTTTTTATAAACTGTTTTTTTAAATCTGCTTCTGGAAAAAAATATCAATTTACTGCTTCTGCTTAAAAGCAGTTTTTAAAAATATATAAAAATTTTTATTAAAAAACGTTTTTTTCAAACACAATACCAAATAGATCATGTTTTGGTAAATTTTTTCAAAAATAACAAGTTTAGGTATTTATTTTTCAATAGAAGCATGCATGGGTTAATTGCCCCTAAATTTTAGTAGTGTCTATTTGATATTAGAATTTTGTTAACAAGTTCCCTTGAGTCAAAATTTCAAAATTTTGAACATCTATTTCTAAGTTTATCTTTTAAATAATTAAACTCTCTTCTTCTTCTTCTTTTTTTTTTTTTTTTTTAAGTCCTAATAGTCCGTTTGGTGCACATGATTGCTTAACTAATCTGTAGTATTAGTAAATAACACTATGTTTAGTACATGTGATTCAAATTGGGCTTGATAATCTTAAAAACTTAGCTAACTCATGTGATATGTGTTATCTAATATCTAAATCCCAATATTTTTAGTAATTCCTATTCAATGGGATTACTAATCCCATTATTTATAATATTTTGTTTTTTAAAATAATCTCACTTTTTATTTCATTTACTAATCTATCTTACCAAACATGAGATTACAAAAGTAAGATTACTTAATACTATAGATTAAATTTTTTATACCAAATAAAATTTAAGATAAATAATTATATAGTTTAACTAAATTTAGAATTCAAACTAATTCTAAGAATTATAACTCTGTATACTAAACGGATTTTAAGCGTTATAGTCATTTTGACACACACAAAAAATAAAATAAAGTGCTTTTTTATAAGCAATAAGAA